>BQNB010133713.1:0-15246 GCA_026074375.1 Tanacetum coccineum | reverse complement strand
TCGAGAAATCCACTTTCGTAAATTGATAAAAAAAATAAGCTTTGATATAATAAGTTATCTGGATCATTTGAGTGACACATCCGGTCCAGCCGACTAAATATAAGTCTTAAGTTAATTAAGTTAATTTGTGAAAATGTTTTTAGACGAGAAGTCCTTTTTATAAATTAAAGTTCCAACTTCGAGGTCTTAATCATTACCACTACTTATAAATTATTTTCAACTATCCGAGTAGTCATCTTTATTATCACTAGTAAAACAAAAGTTATTTTCAAATTTGTTAAAGTCTGTTTTCTTTTTGATTATTCGAACACTACTCAAATCCATGTGGACGACATGGTCTTACCTAAAAAGATTATACTATAACTTTTACCCGTGTGTTTCCCTATAATAAAATTGGTATTTTCAGTCATTCTAAATTTAAAGCTTTTGAAACACATCAAAGTTTTTGGCGCCGTTGCCGAGGATTTTTAAGCTGTTTTGTAGTCAACTCTGGAAAATTATTTTAACTCCCCCTCTTTTTCAAAAATCGCGTACAATTTTCTGGCAAACTGACCCAAACAATTTCTCCTTTGGATGCATACACGTGCTTCTAATTCTGAACTTGTTGAACTATTACCCGAACCTAAACGTACTCTGAATCGAAGACTTCGTCGACGAAACAGAAGTGTTCAATACGATCAAAGAAATAATCCACTTCAACACCCGAGAGTTGTCTATCTGCCAATTCTCAACATCAATTACTTTCGTCACTTTCTTAATATTCTTCGAAATTACGATCCAATGGATGATGAACCCATGTGGGCTGCCGACCGTGTTGACACTCCGACTCCCGCTTCCGCGATCACTATTTCTGAAACCGCTAACGAATTTGCCATTAAAGGTAACCACTTGACTCTCGTCAAAGGAAACCAATTTGATGGTAGAACCAAAACCGATCCTCATAAACACATTCATGAATTCCTCGAAATCTGTGATATGTTTAAATACAGAGATACCGAGAATGAAGTTGTCCGCCTAATGATGTTTCCCCTATCACTCACTGGAGAAGCAAAAACATGGCTGGACGAACT
Organism: Tanacetum coccineum; assembly: GCA_026074375.1. Classification (NCBI taxonomy): domain Eukaryota; kingdom Viridiplantae; phylum Streptophyta; class Magnoliopsida; order Asterales; family Asteraceae; genus Tanacetum; species Tanacetum coccineum. The sequence goes on along the minus strand of BQNB010133713.1, from coordinate 14,176 downwards.
CAACGAAGGAACTATCAAAACATGAGATGAACTTCGAACCGCTTTCATATGCCGATTCTTTCCCCCAACTCTTTTTGACCGACTCCTTGGAGAAATCCGTGCTTTTTCTCAACATGAAAATGAATCTCTAACCGATGCTTGGCTTCGTATGAAGGAAATGCTCAGAAATTGCTATGGTCATAATCTGTCCAAAGGCAATATTATCAAAATCTTTTATCATGGTCTCAACGAGATAACCCAAGAAGTTCTAAATGCCGCAGCCGATGGTATTTTCCTCTATAAAACACCAAATCAAGCTTATCTGCTTCTCGAAGATAAAGTCTTACTCAAGCTCGACTAGGCTAAAAATCAAAAAACCAAATCATCTCTTAAGAAAATCATTGCTTTCGCCGATGAAGGTAACAGTAATTCTGATACTGACAAAATTATGGCCCGAATGGATGCCATGACCATAAAAATGGATGCCCAATACAAAGAACTCTAATCTCATGCAAAACAACCAACACCCGATCTTGACGATGATGACATACCTATGTCCCGTGAAGAATATGCTAAATTCATGCAAACTTTTCGTAAGACTCGTTTTTACAATGATTACCGCGACCGAGACTCGAATCGCCATAATTGGCGTTCAAGCGGATGAAATGATTACAACTGAGACAACTATCGATCTAACACCGATGATAAATCTAATGATCTTCAAAGACAATTCAACGATTTCATAAAATCTCAGCAATCAACAAACGCTTTTGTCAAAGAAACATTCATGGACCTAAAAACTCAACTCAAAACAGTAGCCAAAATCATCAAGCATCAATCTAAAACCTCGAAACTAAGTTTGACAGACTCGTTGATAAGCAATCTGGTTGACCTTCTGGATCTTTTCCAAGCAATACTCAACCAAACCTACGAGGTAACAAATCTAAAGCTTATCAACCACCGCAATCTCGTAATGAGCATGTGAATGCCGTATTCACAAGAAGTGGTAAATCTTATGATCCACCAGATAACCCAAATGATCAACAAAACAATTCTGAAACCTCTATCAACTTCGATAGCGATGATGAAGACGATGAACCAACACTACAACCAAAACTCAACCTCCGAAACCAGTCAAAGAAACGTCGTTACCAAAACCATACAAACCAAAGATCCTATATCCTCAACGCCTTAGAAAAGAAAAAATGGAGTCCCACTACGGAAAATTCCTCGACATGATTCGAGGCGTCCGAATCAACGTGCCTCTTGTTGGCGTTTTAGCCGGAATGCCTAACTACGACAAATTTCTCAAAGAACTCATAAGCAACAAACACAAAATCGAACAAATTTCTGCCGCTTTCCTAAGCGATGAAAGTTCCGCCATTCTTCAAAACAAAGTTCCACCCAAACTTGGAGACCCAGGAAGTTTCCTTATTCCGTGCAACTTTAATAAAACTTTCTCATGTAATGCTTTAGCCGACCTTGGTGCTAGCATTAACCTTATGCCATATTCCTTATATGCGAAACTATCTCTCGAAACTCTTAAGCCTACTAAAATGAGCGTAAGATTAGCCGACCGATCATTCTAATACCCTGTTGGAATAGCTGAAAATATGCTCGTTGAAGTTGGTAAATTCACCTTCTCTGCCGATTTCGTTATTCTCAAAATGGAGGAAGATAGCAAAGTTCCTCTCATTTTGGGGCGACCCTTTCTTCACACTGTTGATGCAGTAATTCGAGTTAAACAGAAACAACTCAATCTTGGAGTTGGAACTGAACGAATGATCTTTAATATCGACTCTGCCATTAAACACTCTTATTCAAACGATGATACCTGTTTTAGTATCGATGTTATCGATGAAATCTTAGAAGAAGATTTCAATGCTCTTTTAGACAAAGGAAGCAAAATCCTCCATTCCATCGAAGGAACCGTTCTCGAAGAAGAAATCTTTTTTGAATTCGATAAATTCATAGCAATGGTTTCAAATGAAAACTATGGCTCTGAGTCCGATAAAGAAGAACCGAAATTTGAAAAAATCACCATCAACACGGATTATAAAATCAAAACATCTCTCGAAGAACCTCCTACGGATCTCGAACTCAAACCTCTTCCTGATAACTTAGAATATGTATTTTTGGAAGAACCATCTTTTCTTCCTATAATCATATCATCTCAACTTTCTGCTCAAAACAAAAGCAAACTTGTATCTGTCCTTAAAAAACATAAAGAAGCATTTGCCTGGAAAACAACAGATATTCCTGGTATCTGCCCATCATTCTGCAAGCATAAGATACAACTTCTGGATGACAAAAAACCAGTTGTCCAAAAACAAAGAAGGTTAAATCCAAATATGCAAGAAGTTGTTAAGAAAGAAATCGTGAAACTCTTGGATACCGGTATTATTTATCCAATTGCCGATAGTCCTTGGGTTAGTCCTATTCACTGTGTACCAAAGAAAGGTGGTATTACAGTAGTCACAAACGAAAATGATGAACTTGTCCCAACAAGAACCGTTATGGGTTGGCGAGTATGCATCGATTATCGTAAACTCAACGAAGCAACCGCAAAGATCATTTTCCTTTATCGTTTATGGATAAAATGTTGGAAAGACTTGCAGGAAATAAATATTTCTGTTTCCTCGATGGTTTTTTTGGATATTTCCGAATTCCTATCGATCCTAATGATCAAGAAAAAACAACATTCACTTGTCCCTTCGGTACATACGCTTATAGGTGAATGCCTTACGGATTATGTAATGCTCCAGCTACATTTCAAAGGTGTATGTTAGCAATCTTTCATGACATGATTGAAGAATTCGTCGAAGTATTCATGGACGATTTCTCCGTATTTAGGAACTCTTTCAACAAATGCCTAAATAACCTCGATAAAATGCTCCAGCGTTGTAAAGATGCTCATCTTGTCCTTAATTGGGAAAAATGTCACTTCATGGTCATGGAAGGAGTTGTGCTTGGACACAAGGTGTTCGGCGCAGGACTTGAAGTCGACAAAGCAAAAATCGACGTAATCTCAAAACTTCCACCCCCTACCAACATCAAAGGTGTTAGAAGCTTTCTAGGAAATGCCGGTTTTTATCGAAGATTTATAAAAGATTTCTCGAAAATTGCCTGACCTATAACTAAACTACTTGAAAAAGATACTCCGTTCGAATTGAATGATGAATGTCGAAAAGCATTCGGATTATTAAAAGAGAAACTCACATGTGCTCCTGTGATCGTAAGCCCAAACTGGAATCTTTCGTTTGAACTTATGTGTGATGCAAGTGATTTTGTAGTTGGAGCTGTCTTTGGTAAAAAAGATGGTAAAAACTTTCACCTAGTCTACTTCGCAAGTAAAACTCTTAACCTTGCTCAACAAAATTACACCATAACAGAAAAGGAACTTATGGCTGTAGTTTTCGTATTTGACAAATTTAGATCCTATCTTACACTCTTCAAGACCATAGTTCATACTAATCACTCAGCCCTTAAACATCTCTAGATGTTAATTAATGGAACAGTAATAACACAAAACAAACAATTACACAATGAACCAAACTGCTTCATATTATTAGAATAAATACGAGTACTCTTTGTAGTACTAGGGGTTTTACTAAAACCATTAATGCATTACAAATTTTTCTCTCTAAGTATTTCTATCACTTGAAAAGTATATCTCTATTCTAAACATATGATCTCCTTTTATAGAACACAAGAAGTCCTTTACAAAGATTACAGCCTATCTTCTAGGATCAGTTACAATCCAAAATAAACATCGCCTAAATAATCCTCTATGCATTCTTATCTCAGTTCAGCACTTGACCAATCAGCAGTACTAACTCTTTTCTACTAGCAGTATTAATTAACACTGGCAGTACTAACTTTGTACTGGCAGTACTAACTCCATTAGTACTGTTGGCAGTATTAAGTCTTGTGAAGATTTATTCCTAACAAGCCAGCCCAACAAAAATACACCATAACCGATAAAGAACTTATGGCTGTAGTTTTTTCATTCAACAAATTTAGATCCTATCTTATACTATCAAAAACTATTGTTCACACTGATTACTCAGCTCTTAAACATTTGTTTAAATAACAAGACGTAAAACCCCGTCTTATTAGATGGATTCTACTCCTACAAGAATTCGATATAGAAATCAAAGATAAAAAAGGTACAGAAAATGTTGCTGCCGATCACCTATCCCGGATTGACAATAACGAGTCAAGTGATGATAGTGAGGTTGACGACAACTTTCCTAGAGAAACTCTTATGTAGATTAACACCAGAAATGAACCATGGTTCGCAGACTTTGCAAACTATTTGGTTGGTGATATTATACAAAAAGGAATGACGTAACAACAAAAGAACAAATTCTTCTCTGACCTCAAACACTACTTTTGGGAAGAACCCTATCTTTTAAAGTATGTTCTGACGGTATGATCAGACGCTGTGTATCTGGACCAGAAACCCGAACCATTTTAGATCAATGTCACCACGGACCAACCGGTGGACATTATGGACCGAACGTAACCGCTAAAAAGGTCCTAGATTCAGGATTTTACTGGCCAACAATCATAAAAGAAGCTCATACTCTAGTTCGACTTTGCGAAGCATGCCAAAAAACGGGAAATATATCAAAACGTGATGAGATGCCCTTAAACAACATTCAAGTGTGTGAAATTTTCGATATTTGGGGTATCGACTTTATGGGACCATTCCCAAAATCACATAAGTTTGAATACATTCTTGTTGCTGTTGATTACGTATCTAAATGGGCTGAAGCTCAAGCTTTGCCAACCAATGATGCCCGAGTTGTTATTACTTTTCTAAAGAAACTATTCTGCCAATTCGGAATGCCCAAAGCTCTAATAAGCGACCGAGGTACTCACTTCTGTAACAAGATAATGGAAAAGACTATGAAGAGATATGGAGTTAATCACCGTTTCTCTACATCATACCACCCTCAAACAAGTGGTCAAGTTGAAAATACAAACAGAGCCCTTAAAAGAATTCTTGAAAAGACTGTTAAAGACAATCCTGCTATTTGGTCAAGAAAACTTGATGATGCTCTGTGGGCTTTTCGCACTGCTTACAAAACACCAACCGGTACAACACCATACAAACTCATATATGGAAAGAACTGTCATCTGCCATTTGAAATTGAACACCGTGCATACTGGGCACTTAAGAATTGTAATCCAGATCTCGTCGCTGCTGGAGAAAAACGAATGTTTTAGTTACACGAATTAGATGAACTTATACATCAAGCCTATGAAAACTCTCGACTATATAAGGCAAGAACCAAAGTCTGGCACGATAAAAAACTGAGAATGAGAAAAGAATTCAAACATGGAAACAAGGTTTTGCTTTTTCACTCAAAAGACAAATTCAAACAGCCGAAACTTTGATCTCGCTGGCTAGGACCATACGTAGTGAAACATCCATATCCATCCAGATATGTTGAATTATATGGAAAATATGGAAAAACATTTATTGTTAATGGACATCGAATCAAACTATATCATGAAGAAGAAGATTATAATGACCAAAGGGAAGCCGCCACTCCCTTCATTCCCAAAGAATGAACTCCAGAAGCAGGAGTCTAGCTAACGACTCTCTTAAAAAATTAAGCGCTTCTCGGGAGGCAACCCGTGCTTTACTTAAGTATGGAGGAGTCCCTCCTCCATACAACTATATTCGTATCCTTTATTTTTCTATAAAAAAACCTCAAAAATATATTTCTTTTTGTGTGTTTTTGTGTATTTACTTTTATGCAGGTAATATAGCTCAAATTATGCAAAATTATGAAGTATGCTCAAGGATAGCTCTCTCGCAGCTATATATCTCTATGCCCGAGAAGTACCGTTTTCCCTTAATTTTCCCTATTTTCTAGTTTATCAGTTATCACATTGAGGGCAATGTTCAACTTAATTGTGGAGGGGAGCCAAATAGGAAAAATTAATCATATCCCTCCGTGTTTGCCCTGCCAAAAATTTTCTATCTATCACGAAAAAAAATTATATATTTGCTTTCAATATAAAAAATACTCTTAGTAGGGCAAGTCCAACCGGATTGACGTTATAGCTAGCACAACCTAGCCCACTAAATTGTAAGAATTATAAGCCTTAAAATATTCGGATATCTACCTTTGGTACCTAAGATAATTGATGCCTTTAGCCTGTTCGAGTTAAGGTTTGAATGCAATTGCAAGTGTCTCATCCGTTGTTACGGCTGTGTATTTGTAATTTGTTACCTTTTATGGAACAGCGGTATTGGTTGATATATTTGAGTGAGCCAGTAATTTAGAAGCTCTAGAACTTATGCTTGATCATCATTTACTAGACCAAAGCCTGATTAATCATATGCTATTAACTCCGCAAGTTAGTGTTCTTGCAAGCACTCCCTTTAGTGCTAAGTTGTTGAAATACCTAAGTGAAGAAGTTAAAGTTGAAAGAAGAAATCCACTTCCAAGCATAAGTTGGTATGAAAAAAAAGAAGAAAAAATATATATAGTAGTTCAAAGAAATAAAGTCTTAAGTTCCAGCACATAAAGATTTGTATATGTTATTATCCCTCATCAGTATCAAGTTTCGCCCTTCGGTCATGTTTATGTGTCAAGTACAAGCATATGGTAGTTGTCTAGATTATGTCTGTGCAAATTGAGTGTCTTCACAGAAATATATAAACCCTATCTGAGCGGCTCGAGTGAATTACAAATCAAACACATTCCCCTGTGAGCTGCTATGTTATATGTCTATGCCTGAAAAGTTAATATGCAAACTCTTGTAAAAATCCAAATTTTCTCCATGTCACGATAAATGATCTTATTTTCTCACTATGATTGCTTGGGGGCAAGCAACAGTTAAGCGTGGAGGGATTTGATAACGCCTAAATTATACATGTTTTTTGTGGCGTTATTCATTCATATTTTATCATTTCTCGTGAACTTTCGATACTTAATAGCATAAAATACTTGTAGGTTCACTTGAAGACATCCCGAGCTCAAATCAAACAAAGATCGAATACTTATACACTTCAAAAATCAAGATACAAGTCAAAGATAAAGTCTCAAGTTGATAAGTTTAAATGTGCGTCGCACTTACCAATTGTGCGCCGTACTTCTCCTCAAAGTCAAAGAATTGAAGACTTAGTCAAATTAGTGCATTAACTCCTCAAGTACGCCACACTTACAAGATTGTGCGCCACACTTCCTATCTGGTTACGAAGAATAAATAAAGCCATAAATACTACTGCATTAACACCCTAAGTACGCCACACAAATACTTTTGTGCGCCGCACTTCTTCAATAAACATTAAATTACCTTCGCATTTAATCACTAAGCACGCCGCATAATTTATCTTGTGCGCCGCACTTCTCCCCTGAAAGCAGCCTATAAATAGAGCCAAAGCCAAACATCTCACACTTTCATATCAAATCATTACATATACAATCATCATAACCAATCCTAACACAATCATTTTCCCTGTATGGAATCCATAAACCCTTCCCAATCATTCTCTAACACATAAAACACAAACCGTATTAGAGAAGATATCAGATCAAACAACCAAGAACGAAGAGAAAACATCATCCAGAGTTAAATTAAAATAATGATAGTTAATTGTTTGTGTGAAATCAAGTAAAAGATAAGACTACCAAAGCCATGGAGAGGCTAATTCACCTCATGACTACTACGTAAGTAAAGATAATGAATAATGTTTTAAGTATGTATTGTGATCTGCATTAATCATCAAATAACAAAAATCAAAATCATCAAAAAGAACTCTCAAAAAAAAAATCACAAAACAAACACACAACAACATCCTTTACAAAAGCAAGAAAATACAATCTCCAAAAAAATCTCACATAAATCCAAAAACAAACACAAATACAATCTCAAAGCTCACAGCTCAAAAAAAAACAATCACAACACACAAAATCTCAAAAACACAACAACAAGCTCAACAAAACAAAACAAAAACAACAAATGCTCAGAGGAGAAATTAATCTCAAAACACACTCATCAAACTCACATCATCAAACCAAACAAATAAAAACATCAATTCAAACACAAAAAACAAAACAACAAAATAACAAAATTGCTTGAACAAAAATACAAAAAAACAAAAAATTATCAAAGCTTTTACGCTGCATGTCCCCATTATATCCTTATCTGTACCTGTAGAGGTAGGTATGAATTGGCAATATCGTTTTGCATCTTCAAATTAAGAGTTTATATAATCATATCGTATAGGTTCGAAAAAGACCTGTAATGATCTATGAGGTTGTATTTAAAGATGTTGTCTATGATCTTTAATGTCAGTGTGAGAATCCACTTTCGTAAATTGATAAACAAAATATAGGCTATATAGATATAATAATTTATCTGGAACAATAATATGAGTGACACATCTGATCTAACCAACCAAATATAAGATCTTAAGTTAAATTAACATGAAGAAAATAATTTATGAAAATGTTTAATTAAGACGAGAACAACCATACTCCACATAATTTAAAGATCCAGATCTTTCGACATGGTCTTAAGTCATATTACAACACATTATCTTATAAAATTATTTTCCAACTATCTATAAGGACACATTTATTATCACCTGTAAAACAAACATAATGAGTTTCAAATTGTTAAAGTCTATTGTTTCTTATTGATTAATATCGAACACTGACGCAAATAATCCCTATGGACGACTCTGGTACTTACCTAAAAAGATTATACTTATAATACGTGGGTAAAATACTTTTAACCCGTGTTGTTTACCTCTATAATAAAAATGGGTTATTTTTCAGTCCCAGATATAAATCTTAAAGCTATTTGAAACACATCAACTGCCAACATACTTAGAACGATTGGGTTAGCTTCACAACAAGTACCCTTGACCTAAGATTCGCTAATTTTCAATATTCCAACTACATTGATCTCGCGCATCTTGGGTAGTACTTGGGCGGTCCTCATCTTCTTCAGTGTTATCCATGGATCTTTTCTTATGCAAAACATATGACCAATCAGACCTACATAAGAATATACTTCACCAACAAGCCGTAATCGAATTCACCGCAGAAATAGAAGTGCAATAGTCAAACTTGGATTGGCACATCAACGGTCTAGTTCTATGAATGAGAAATATACAATCCAATCTCTACAAAAAAAACCACTGAGTCAAAACACCAACGACTCCTTCAGTACCCTTTAGAAATTAAAGGGAGGGCTTTGGCACATTCTATCTGAATTCAACTAAACGGTGCACTCAAACAGAAGACTATATTTTTTTGATAAGGCCCTTTCTCTTCATAATCGCCACTTATCTGAATCATGGCTGTCATCACCATTTCTACTGTTCCTGTTTGCTTCATGCTCTGCCAATGCATCACCAACTCCTTGGGCTATCAATTGCTTAATAGCCCACATCCACATATAGAGTGCGGTGGTTACCTTTTGGCGGCATTTCCTTCAAAATCACAAATATAATTATAAAACACGTTAGAATTCATACAATCTTAAACGCGGACATAACCGAATGCATAAATTAATAAAAAAAAATTAAACCAATCACACAGATGAAATTATAACACTGAAGGTGAGATCAACAATAGACATAAATAAACCCGACAAACATACATAACAATATTAGATAACATACAAATAGAATTGGTTGACAAAGTGAAAAATACGAGCCTAAAGCCATGCTACTGGAGGTTACACCATAATGAATTTTAGCAAAGCCAAACAAAATAGCTAAATGAAGACAAAATTCCAAACAGCCCACTAGCTAGCGAGTTTACCCAAAAAACTATAGCAGGCTTATACAGCTAGCTAACAATGGTTAAAGACAAATCAACACAACCAACATCGAGCTTGTTCCATACCTAGGTTGTCTAGTCTTGACATCGTCTGGTGCGAGCTTCGTAAATAAAACTTATACTTCACACTATACCTCTAATTGCATGAATGCGTCACAAAAACCTGTAATCACCAAATCACCCAACATCCTAATTGCCATCGATAAAACTGTGATGATCTAGCTACCTATCCTGTCAATGAGAGCTGGAGTCGGTATGTCCTATACCTATAATCCTCTAAGACATGAAACAAGCCTTTCAAAGAACCGTGATCCTATCCTCTGAAACACGAGACCCGATGCCATGTCGGGCAATAACACAGTCCTCTTGCTATAACTAATGAAGAAGCCAATGGAGCGAAGTATCGCCCTTATCTCTTGTCAGTATGGAGATTTGAGCTCTTAACAAAGCTCGGTCATCCTGTGCCTCCTCATCATGAATATGTAGCTCATGAGCATCCTGCCTCTGAGTGGTAGCAAGATCTGTCACCCTCTTATTGACCTCTTCCACGGCGGTCATCACTCTACTCTCAGAAGCACGGTATACTACATCCAGCGGTATCATGAAGTACATCATCAGGTCAACCCCTATGGAGAGCACACTAACAGTACGCCACTGTCTCTGCTTACACTGCAGCAGCTGAAACAAGCTCATCCCGACCTTACAAACCTAGAAGCATAATTGCAAGTAGAGACTATAGACCACTTCTAAAATGCGTGACCCAATCATCCCGTAACTCAGGAATTCATCACTCCTATGATCTAGTCTAACAAATGTATGAGATGTACATGTGGTGGTGAGTGTTAGCTCACTTGACACTTGTAAATGCATGTGCTGCTCTGTAGCTCTAAAGGTAGCCATTACTTAGAGGTTCGGCCATAAAGGTAGTGTGCTAGTAATAAATAGGAGTGGTAGAATGGTAATGTTAAGGGTGGAGATCGTACAGAGTAGTGGTGGAGATGTAATTTTGGGATTGAGACATGACACCAATGGTCTGATTCAATGGAGAATGGTGTGGTCTGATGGAGGTGTAGGAGCAAAAGCAAACTCAGCAATAGTAACACCAGTAGAACGTCCCATATGCAGGGCTAGACTGACAGTTACATTCCGTGCCCTACGCGATACGTGTCTGAGAAAAATAGACCTTAAGTCCCAGGATGAATAGGGTGGTGGTTGGGTGGTGGGTGTGTAGCTAGAAATATTGAGTCTCGGTTCGTAGTTAGCTGATGATTGTCTCCTCCACCTCATCCTCGAACTCGAGGGCCTCGTCCTCCCCATCATCATCATCATCATCATCCTCAGAGGACTCCTCCTCCTCCTCCTCCTCATCTTCTCCATCAACATGATAATCAGCGAGATCCTCCTCTAGGTCCTCCTCTGAAGGATCGGAGTCAGCAACATAGCCCTGTGATAGGGCGGTGGGTGAAGCATCAGCAGGTAGAAGCTGATCCTCAACCAGTATTTCATCGTCAGCTAGAGCCACATACCCCGGATACTCAGGACCAGGTACATAGTCCTGTGATGGTGGGTGCTCGGGACCAGGCACATAGTCCGGTGATGGTGGTGCCTGCTCCGGGGACTGCGGTACCTCAAACTCGGCTGGATCCATCAAATGGAAACCCCATGGTGGTAAGTCTGAATCGGAAGATATGGATGTGTAAATGACTGCGGATGAAGACTTGACTGTTGTAACAATAATATTAACTTATATAAGTATAATGTATAAGACATGTATAGTAATATACGTAATATAATATAAATACGTATATAGATCATGTAAGTAGTCAATGCAACAAATAGTGTATGTATGTCCGTGAAAAACTTTTGTATGGTGCAATGTTTGAAAACGATTTTAGTCCAAGCAAAACATTTGACCTGGTTCTCTATAACCTTGGCTCTAGATACCAATCTGTAACACCCCAAAATTGGGTCGTAGCGGAATAAGGGTCAAGGAGTGTTACTTCATAGATCAATAGCACAAGATATGCGAGAACGACCTCTAAATGAGTCGTATGAAAATGATACATTGGATTTAATGTAATTGTTTGTTACAAAAGCTCAAGGCTTAACTTGTTCATCCTTGTAAATGTAAAGATTTTAATACATAACAAATATTTTCTAAATGTAATGCACACAAATCTTTATGCAATATGACTCCTAAAATGACAACATCCAATGTATCCTTTCCCTTGTACCTTATTGACTTAAGAAAAACATGCTTTAAAATGTCAACATAAAGTTGGTAAATTCACATGTTTAAGTAATGTATAAAGTATGACCACAAGATTTCAAGTGCGCAATAATATAACACATACAATATCACAAAAGTAATTACGAATGCACTAAGCTCATGACACTGAAGCTACAACATGTATGTACTTGCAATTTAATGCCAATAATGAGCCCGTGTAGATGTTCAACCCGTAACATCCAAATCCGACATGGTATACGTCTGTTAGTTCGGTACCGCCGAAACTAGTGAGCGCTACTCACCCGAACGGGGATGTCAATCCCAAATAGATCTATTTATAGCATTCGCGCTTACACCGAGTAATTAACAGTTCATGATTCATGGGCATAGTGGGTTATCGCTACTTAGGCAAACTCGTATTTATTTAAAAGTGTACTTGTGTCCAAATGTAAAACAATTCATGTTTCTCACCCCGAGAGTTGTAAATCATTGGAATTGTATAAAATGGGGCTATGAACTCACCTCTAGTGAATGAATTGATTTTAGATAAATCAAATGAGTGAAACGTCACGAGTAATATGAATGCAACCTAATTAATTTATAGGTCGTATGAGTATAGCGTATTTAAAATACAACAATATAAATTATAGAGTTATATCGCTATCTTTTTCCAACAATTGATAATTTGTTAATAATACTTGATTTAATATTTTTATTATTTATATAATGATATTATGTAAATAGATTAATTGTTTTATAAAATAATATTTATAAAGTTAAAAACATGTATAAATATTATATAAGTAATACTATATTATTTCTTAATATTTTTATTTCCCAAACGGACCCGAAAACACTCGTAAACCACATTTTAAAATCCTAACAGCTTTGAGTAATTTTATAAAAATGCAGAAAATAGAAATAGTGTATTTAAATCTTTAAAAATTCATAACTTTCTCATTTTAACTCCGTTTTGCGTGTTCTTTATATGTATAAAATCGTGACGAGATAATCTATTAAAAAAATGGTCACATATTTCATAAAAATCTATACCGAAACAGTAACATCAAACTGTTTTTATATAACTATTTTTATATATTTAATATTGCGAAAATCGTATCTCCTTCGTTTTAATTCCGTTTCCAACGTTCTTTATATCCACGGTTTCCTATTGAAATGATCTATCATCATAAAATATTTATACATTTTTATCAGATTTGAAACAGTAACAGTTTTTATAAAATAACTTTTATAAAAATACTTTTATATATTTAATTATCGTAATCTCGTAAAATTCATAACTCATTCGTCATAGCTCCGTTTTTCAAGTTCCTTATATGCACGGAATCGTCATGAAATATACTATTTAAATATGTGGTTTATATACTTTATAAAAAAAATTGAATTTACACAGAAGGTATAAACAGTTCAAATATATATATTTTTTATAAACTAGTTTTATAAATTATTACATGATTAAATTTGTATAAGTCCTCTAAATTAATTAATGCCACATATTTTGCATACTTTAGGTCCTCAAATTTATGTCCAAATGAAATGTCCTCATAAGTATTCATTTATAAACTTTATAAATAAACTTTTAACAATTAATTTTATAAATTAATCCATACTTGTATAACCTCAAATAAAACATGCTCTTGCATCTAACATATTTTAAACATCATTTTATCATGTGTAAGTATTTATTCGAATGTGTACATGCTTAATTTTATTTTATAAACTTTATAAAATAATTCTTAAGTGGTGATTAACAATATAACAATATGTATGTAAATAAAAGAAGTAATTATAAAAGTGTAGAGATTATAATGAACCTTATGTGAATGAATGAAGATGTAAACACTAAATCAAAACCCTAGTTTCTTCAACCCGAAATCCTTTTTATACACCCTTGATTAAACAAAACCCTAGCTTTAAAATACCCTTGAAACACCTTATATAATAACCCTAACAATGGTTGTATGCTTGTGTTCTTGGTAGAATAAAAACTATAAAACCCTTTGTAATATAATTTTGAGTTGTGGGTTTACTAGTGAAACAAGAGAGAATTTTTGAGAGTTTACTTGCAAGGAAATGTATGTGTTAAGACTTACCTAGGACCTTCTATTTATAGTCTAAGTATTAGGCT
>BQNB010133712.1:0-18422 GCA_026074375.1 Tanacetum coccineum | reverse complement strand
GACTTTCTTCTCTAGCATCCCACCGTCATCGGGTAAGTGCTAAGGCTTTTGACACCCCATCCGGAGAATAATAATCGAGGCGTATGAACTTTCACTTTTCTTTCGACGACACATCGGCCACGCCTCCGACAAGAGCTCGTGTACTTATTATGATACCAACCCTAATATACATCCTCCACCCTTTCTTTCGATGTCACATCGGGAGCGAACCGACAAATGCCCATGTACTTTATTGCGATGGAGTTTGTATATTAATTATTAACTCTAAAGATTTATAACTTGCATCCTTTTTATTCACCAACTACACATTTTTTTAATTCAACACATTATTTTTGCAAATAGAAAATTTTCGTTTTAGAAAACCAAACTATAAACTTGAACTAAAATTCTTATTTACAAATGATGTTGACTTGATCATCGATAAAGCTTTTTCTCTGAATATGTTGATTAGACTTTTAAGAGTAAAACTCTAATTTGTAAAAATTAAAGAGAACACGTATAATTAATCATTTTAAGAACTCCGGGGAAGAAAAAAACACAAGTTATTCTTATAAGCCTTTAAGTTTTCCAAATAAACTTTGTTTAGTATCCTAATTCGTAATCAACACTATCATCTCTTATTCTTTGCAATTTAAAATCTCTAGTAAAGAAATTCGCAAATACTTAGCCTATCCCACGCCTTGATCGATTCTTTACTAAGTAAAGTGTTTGTTACCTTGGAAGAATCCAAAATAAAAAAGATTGAGACTTTGTATGTATACCAAAGTGTATGCGGAATCTACACTTTGATACTCTAGAGAAGTTTATTAATGCAACAGTAATGACCAAAACAAACAATGAACACTAAGCACACTGCTTCAATATTATTAGAATAATACGAGTACTCTTGAAGTACTGGGGTTACAAACCTTGAAGCTAGGATCTTCTTTTATAGAACACAAGGAGTCCTTTACAAAGATAATAGCCTATCTTTTAGGATCAGTTACAATTCAAATATAAACATCCCGAAATAATCTCCATGCATTCTTATCTTCAGTTCAGCAGCTTTGACCATCAGCAGTACTAACTCCTTCTACTAGCAGTATTAAGTAACATTGGCAGTACTAAGTTAGTACTGGCAGTAGAAAGGATATCGGATCTCCCCAAACTAATTTCAAACAAAGGATAGGAAGCTCGAGTGATACGGGACACAACACCGAACACGAGAGGCTTCAGAAATTGTGGGTTCATCATGCAAAGATCACAACAAAACAACAAACAAAAAAACCGGAAAAGGATAGCCACAACACTATCATAACACTTTGTTTAAGTAATAGAAAGAAACTGGATAAAGCCTGGGGTGAAACTCCACGAAGGGCTATGTTTTTGTTTACCGAGTCACAAGCTCGACTCGATCCCTGAATTCATTGGTCCTTAGGGAGAGCAAATGTGAAAGAAAGAAATTTCCTTGAAAAGGCCAACGGCTTAAGATAAGAAAAATGAAATGTGATGATGCCGGGATCAAAAACGAAATCTTCACTCCTAAAGGAGAGAAATGAATTATTTAAGAAGCAAGCAACATCAAATCGATAGATTCCCTCCCCAAACTAAAATGAAACATTGTCCTCAATGTTTAAAGTCGGGTCTCTAAGAAAATCTAAGCCGTTTATGAATTATGCAAAGATAAACGTGGATCGATAAGATGAAAGGATATCGGATCTCCCCAAACTAATTTCACACAAAGGATAAGAAGCTCGAGTGAAACGTGATACGACACCGAACACGAGAGTCTTCAGAAATTGTTGGGTCAATCCTGCAAAAATCACAACAAACAACAAACAACAAGAAACCGGAAGTGGATAGCCACAACACATCACAACACATTAAAAATAGAAAGAAAAATAGAAAAGGATAAGCATGGGGTGAACTCCCATGAAGCGGCTTGTTTTTGGTTACCGAGTCACAAGCTCGACTCGATCCCTGAATTAATTCGTCCTTAGGGAGAGTAAATAAAAGAGAAAATCTCAATTGGGCTTTCATTAATGTTTGGACAAACATTAAAGCACATGAAAGTTCCATCCCAATGAGAGGCCACCGGCTCTAAGTGAAGATGCCGGGGGTCAAAAATAGTGTCTTCACTCCCGAAAGAGAGGAATGAAGAAAGAAAGAGAATGAAGGTCAAATCGGAAAAAGGGTGGGAAGGGTGGGTAAAATATTGGTCATCAAATCATGAGATTTAGAAACACCCTTAAACACTTTGGTTATCAAAATACCCACTTCGGGTTCAAAACATTTCTTAACATCCGGTGGTTCCGGTGGAGGACAAGGAATTGACGGATCATCTTGGTGGTCAAGGTTAGGTAACTCATGATCTTCATCTTCGGAATCATCATTCTTAACACCTAGTGGAATTAAATCATTTGGAACAAGGAAAATATCGATCTCTTATTGAGCGGGCTCACTATCCTCAACGAGGATAGGAGATACGGGAAGAGACTCGATAACTAAATTTTGATGAACATTTTCCTATGACTGGGAAGTTGAAATCTCACAAAGCACTGTCATAAGACTAAGATATTCCTCAAATTTATGATCATTCCCCGAAGGAAGTGTTAAAAGTTCACCGGCGAACTCATAGTGAAGAGGATCATTCCTTGGAGAAAAAATAATTGAGGATTCATTTTGTTCTGGTTCATGCTCGGAAATCACTTTGGAAGCGAGATTATGGGAATCATCATCACTAAGCAGATTATCAAGAAAAGTTACGTCTCCTTCTGAATCGAAATAACCTTCCTCAAAGTTAGAAGAAACCTCTATTGCTAGAAAAGCATCGATCTCATCATTATCGTCTTCTGGAGTAAAACACTCAACCTTATCGGTCAAAGGTGTGTTAAGTAAAACTGGCTCATCAGAAACGTTGGAATTTTTGATCTTGACATCTTCTTCCATTTCATCAAAAAGAGGATTTATGGTGCTAGATTTGAAATTGTCATCAAATTCAAAAAGAGGATTTGAGTAAACTTGAAAATTTCCTTCCTGAACATCTTTTTTAAGAGTCGAATCATCATTACCCGGTGGTAACGAATCAAGAGGAGCAAGTTCATCGGCGAACTTCTCAAAATTATCACTAGTCTTCACCGGAGAAGAACTAGGAGAAGGATCATCAGAATGGATAGTGGTACTGCCACTAAACGGATCATCTTTTGAGAAATCGATTACAGAAATGGCGTGAACAAAATGCTTATTTTTGTTTTTCTCAGATTTATCGGCATAATAAACAAGGTCTTCCTTTCCTACTCTTAAAGTCAATGTTTCTTCGTACAAATCAATGAGAGCTTTTGCAGTGCGAAGGAAGGGTCTTCCTAAAATAATAGGCACTCTCGGGTCGGGTTCAAAATTAACCACCACAAAATCCGCAAGAAAAGTGAAACCATCAACTCTAACTACAACATCCTCGGCTATGCCCATTGGGTGAGTAATGGAACGATTGGCAAGCTCGAGTGTCATTCGAGTAGGAGTCAAAGCTTCAAGCCCAAGTTTCTTGTAGATAGAATAAGGTAAAAGATTAATGCTAGCTCCGGAATCGGCTAAAGCACTAGTCCTATTGAGTTCTTGTAAAGCACATGGGATAAGAAATTTTCCCGGATCTTCGAGCTTCTCGGGAACTTTGTTCATGATGATGGCGGAACATTCGGCATTCACGGTCGTAATGGCGATTTCTTCGAGCTTCTCTTTGTTCCTTAGCAACGAGCTTAACCATTTGTTGAACTTTGGCATTTCGACAAGAGCATCTTTCAATCCAATCTCTAAACGGAGTTGTTTGAACATCTTCAAGAACCGGCTATGTTGAGCACTTGGTTTATCGTTCTCTCTAACTTTCATCCTCTCGGGGTATGGAAGTTTAGATGGAATAGGTCTTGGAGAATTAAGATCTTGAATTTCAACATTAACGGTTTTCTTTGCTTTTGGTTTTGGAATTTCCATGAAAATGGATTCTTCTTCCTCCGGAGGTGGGACATGTGCGGTATTTTCCAAATTTGGATTTTGCACTTTTTCCGTTGACGTCTCCGGGTTTTGTTCGGGTTCTTTTTGAGGATTTGAAACAACGGGAGTAGGAACAAGAGGAGTCGAAGGTTCTTCTAAAGTTTTACCGCTCCTTGTGGTGATAGCATTAATTTGCTGACGAGGGTTAGTTACGGTTTGACTTGGAAGAGTTCCTGAATTCGAAGTAGAGGCGGAATTTTTGAAATTATCACAAAGACTTGTCAACAAACTCGTAACATTAGCCATTTGATTCTGCAAATTTTGACCTTGATTTTGAACATTCTTCAACACCGCATTGTTTGCCTTGACGTAGTTTTCAAAATCCGTTTTCGAAACACCTTGAATTTGAGGCGTAGGAGCTTGATATGGTGGAACTTGGTAAACCGGTGGTTGATTGGTTGGTGGTTGAAAAACTTGACCTTGATTGTTTTGATGGTTTTGATTGAAATTGTTTCCACGGTTTTGATTCGAATTGAAATTGTTTCCTTGATATCGGCTTTGGTTTCCTTGGTTGTTTTGAACATTTGGTTGATTAAAACCGGGTGGTCTCATCTGATTTGCCAAATTAGGAGGATTCCTTTGAACAAAGTTGCCAACGGCGGCGGTTTGTTGGAATTGATGAATGTTATCATGAAAAACGGGAAATTCATTCCTTGTTAACGGACAATTGTTGAAATTATGGTTTGAACCACATGTGACACAAACTTCCTCGACTGCTTTGACGGTAGCAGGAGTCGTAACATTCTTTTCACTAATCATCTTTTCTAATCGGCTCATTCGAATATCCATTTTGTCTTCAAGAGAAGCGGCGAGTTGTTGAAATTCAAAAGAATTAGAAGGTGTAGAAGTAGAAAGAGGAGCATTCGTACTCGCTCTTGGTTCAATTGCACGACTTCTTGAATAACGAACCTTAGATTTACTCTCAATAATGGCTAAACCATCACGAGGCATCTTATCTAGAAAATTTCCACCCGCGGCGGAATCTAAAGCATCTTGATCATTGGTATTCAAGGAATTGTAGAACGTATCAAGTTGGTGTAATTCCGAGAAACCATGATGAGGACATTGACGAAGAAGTTCTTTGAAACGTTCCCATGCTTCGTTGAAGGTTTCATTCGGTTCTTGGTAGAAAGTAGTGATTTTGTTTCGAAGGTGGAAAGAATTGGTTTATGAATTTCGAGACAAGATCATCCCACGTTAGAATCGATCGAGGTGGTTCCTTATCTAGCCAAATCCGGGCTTCACCTTCGAGAGAGAAAGGAAAAAAGCAAAAGCTTAATCGAACTATTCGGAACTTCGGGATGTCTAAACGTAGAAGTGACCTTGTTGAAAAATCGAAGATGGTTATGAGGCCCGTAAATTGATTACTTTGAACAAGATTAATCAAAGTTTGTTTAAGCTCAAAATTGTTTGCATTTATCGGTGGAACAACAATAGCATCTTCATATCCCTCGATGGGAGCTTGTAGCATTTGAGCCATGGTACGATTGTCGGCCATTGGAATCTCGGGTTCCTCAAACTTATAACCGTTGTTAAATTGTTTGTTGTCCGACACGATTTCGATTACGAGCTTGAGAACGAGTGCGCATGCACTAAAAATAAAGAATATTAAAAAGTAAACAAAAATTACACTAATTTTTTATTTTTTTTGAATTTATTTATTTATTGATTTTTTTTAACAATCTATTTTAAACGGATACACGGAAGACAACTTAAAACCAAATAATCAACTTACTTCACGGTAGCTCTTAAAAATTTCTTCTTAAGGTGAGCCGTTCCTCGTAAGTGACACAAATGGCAAGTTTTTGAATCTTTGGTTCGATTTGGGAACTTTTCAAGTCACCGGTACTTTATTTTGATACTACCTCAATTGAAGGTATTATATGTTGGTGTTCGTTTACCAACTTTTATTTTAATTTTTTTAAGGACAATTTTTATATATTTTTGATATTTTTTTATTGTTTTTATGATAATTATACTAAAAAGAAAAAGAAAATATTTTTTACTTTAAGTCAGTTTTTTAATTTTTTTTGGATATTTGAAATATTAAAAAAATGGAACGTTTAGAGGACGAATAGGATCTTCTCAAACCAAATCAACAAGCGTAATCGACGGATTTTTAACACAAGTCCCCGGCAACGGCGCCAAAAATTGATAGTAGTTTTTGATACACTATAAAATATATGATATAATAATATTTCCAAAAGAGCTATTAAGAACTTTCCTAAAGTCTCCCTTAAGAAAAGCTCACTCTAAATGATATATAATATACGTATGTTTTTCGGAAAGTATGATTTCCTGGGTCGTTTTCCCAACGATTTGAGAAATTAAACCTCGCTTGATATTGGATAATGATTTGAATGGGTACGAAGATTGATTTGGTTTTCTATAACTACTAATTAAAAGCACAATTAAAAACAATCAATTTAAAACACTTAAACACTTAACAATTAACTAGAAACAAATAAAACGCGACAAATAAGCAAGTACACTAAATTCAACTCCTAAAAATTCAAACTAAATTTCTAAACCTAAAATTAGGGACAAAAGAAAATTTTTAAGAAAGAAAACATTTTTTTGATTATTTTTGAATTTTTTATGAATTAAAAACTATTTTAATCTAATTAAATCCTAAAAAATAGCAAATTAATTCCTAAAATTTTAGAAAAATGATTTTTAACCTTAGAAAAGTCTAAAATAACATAAAAACTCAGAAAACTATTTTAAACTATTTTTAAAATTAAAATCCTATTTTTAAAATTAAAATTAAAAGCTTAAAAATGAAAATAAAAATTTAGAAGAGTTGAAAATGATTTTTCTGAATGTAAACCTACAAGTATTTTTTATAAACCTAAAAACTATTTTTTGAATTTTTATAAAACTTTTTTCTATTTTTTATTGAATTTTCTAAAATTAAAACTTTCGAAAAATGATAAAAATTAATCTACTTAATGAAAAATTACCAAAAAATCAGGAAAAGTCTAACTAGTAACAAAGAAGATAAGAAAAATAGAACCAAGATCCCAGCTTATCTAATAAGCTGGGAAAATAAGCAAACAGGCTACGGCTTATATTTAAGAGAAGGAAAAGAAAACGTGTATAAAACAAATGTGCATCAATAGCTCAACGGATGAGCTATTGTAGCACACTTGGTAAAACGTATGGTTTATAAGAGAGAGGTCGTGGGTTCGAGGTCTGGCAACCCCTTTTTGCTATTTTTTTTATTTTGCTTATTTTCAAAAACTAATTACTAAAACTTAAAGAAGACGCTTTTTAAGTACTTTTAATAAAGAAATCACAAGCTGAAAATCAATATTAAGCTCAAAAAGAGCTTTTCAAAAAGTTGTATCAGTAAGTGGGTTGTATTGATTATGACGTTTGAAGGCTAATACCTTCGGGTATTAGCCATTATTATGAAGATCTGAATGTTTGGTTTGTTTATCTCGATTGCTTAATTTATCATTGATTGCTTGTTTATGTTTATTAGTTTATACTTGTTTACGTGCTTTTGTATGCGACCTATCATTCAACTGGATCTAGTGATACGGACCAAGTAATCTAGATGCCGGGATGGCTCTCCATATAGTGATTTATACATCTAGACCAATAGGATCACGAATAATAACCTATCTTTGCCCTTAGATTGTGAGCTTAGTTGGACCGGTAGGTGACCCTTGGGATCAACGAGTACGTTCTCAATTAATTGGTAAAGACTTGGTTAGTGGACAACTTGTGTATGAATTTTCTTTAAGCAGTAAGTGGGTAAAGTCTCTATGAGCTAGGGTTTAACAAGATCACCATTGCTTTAATCCCTAAGATAGATTATAATCAGCAAATAAGGATGCTTTATGCGGATACATTTAATTATGACAGAATTCTTCGTATCTAGGTCTTAGGAAGAAGTACCGCCTAAGTCTTAAGAATGATATGCCGCCTCGAGATAAGTAATCATTGCACTAAATAAACAAACCAACATTCTAATTAGATTAATAATGGTTAATATAGTTTTCTTATATTTGGCTAGACCGCTCTTTTATCTTTTGTTAATTTACCTACGTGTGTTTTAGTGTCTTACGTTGATTTTAGTTACCACAAAACACATGCCAGTCTCTCAGGCTGAAAACTTCATTATCCATTAGATTTAGGATTAACATAGGTTTAGCATAGGTTTAACATATAATAGAATTAACTTAGCTTAGATAACCAAAATATTAATAAATTGAAAGATTGTTTCTCGGTCTTAGTGATCGACACCCTACTTACCATGAAACTCCCATCTGACCGGGTACACTGCCCATTAAAATGTTATTTTTTGTAAAGTCGACAAAATATAAATTTAAAACTTGAAACATAAATTACAACCACACAACGACACATTAAGTTTTTGGCGCCGCTGCCGGGGAGTGAAAAATTTAATCTTGATTTTTATTTGATATTTTGGTTTTTAACATTAGATTAATCTAACCCTTAGGATTAGTGTAGTTTAGAATAGTTTATAATACTGTTTGTTTTCTTATTGTGTTTATGTAATACGGTGTGTTCAGTTTACTGAATACGACGTATAAGTTATTTGACGGTTTTCTTTCCTAGCAAGTTTATTACAGTATGGACAACCCCAACATTACTATGGAAGAATACATCAGGCTCGAAGAAGAAAAAGCTTGTCGGTGTGGTAAGGTTTATAACTGAGAAACTGCTAAGTATGGTAAGAGTATGATGAAGACGTTCACGACCTCAGATCCGTTGAAATTGAATTCCCAGCTATAGTCTTTAATGACGAGTTATCATCTGAAAAAACACTCTCGCGTGAACCCACGGTAAGTTCTCTTAACAATGATGAAATTGACTTTATAATATCATTTGACGAATCCGACGATGAATATTACACGGTAATTTTTGACAAAAACTTGTTTTCTTATAATATAATTTATGTTAATGATTTGAAAACAGATTCGGAAAATGATAATGAAAAAGTCAATATGCCTTCTTTTTCGTCACCCAAACCAATGGTCAATTATTTTGATGATTTAGAATTCCTTAAAGATTTTGAAAATGAATTTCCAGCCATTGTTTACAATGATGCTCTAACGTCTAAATCAGATTCCTCAATTGAACCTGTTGAAATTTCTCATCATATCGATGAATTTAATTTGAAAACTGAAAGATCATTGTCTGAATGTGATAAAGAGGAACAAAACGTTTTATACTTTAATGATCTATCCCCTTTCAACATAATCTATACCGATGATCTAAAGTCGGATAAGGACAATAATGATAATGAAATCGATATAATACAGTCTTCAGGGGGTAATGTAAATAAACAAGGGTCAAAAAAATTTCTGGAAGCAAGTCATGATAAAATCAATAAAATTTTCATTATGGAAAGTTTTGTCATGGAATTGGATGTTAATATCATGGCTTAGAATTATCTTAACAACGGGATGATACTAAATCTTATTAAGAATTTATATGTGCCGTTTGGCATCCGGTTATACCCTAAACGATATTATAAGGATGGTGTTTACACAAGAATGTTGCGGAGGCCAAGGTACGTTTTCTTTACTTTGTTTGAATTAGGAAAATTGGTCTCCAAGAACGGATACGGCGTATTAGGTAAACACCTATACGGCATATCCACTGTTTTTAACTTAAGTTGACTAAGTCAACAAATTTGCCCAATACGGCGTATTGGACAAAAATCAATACGGCGTATCGAGTTTGGGTATAAAAGCCTAACTGATACGCTAGATTGAACTTTTACACACACACTTCTACTCTCAAACACGCTTTTACCACAATCAAAATCTTGGAAATCATTTTTTCTCGTAATCGTTCTTATCTCATTTATAATTCTACGGTAATGCGTTCTTCCCTTTGCCCTTGGTTTTTATTTTTGAATTGAATTGGAATTAGGGTTAGGGTTAGGGTTTTGATTTTGGTTTTGAGATCTTAGATCTAATACACTTAGGCTTATTTTGGACCGCTTTTTCCCCTGGGATGAATGTAAAGGCTTTGAGAATTGAATAAGTCAAATGAGTAGAATTGGATAAATCACTTTTTGTTTTTAACTGCAGAGAAATACGGCGTATTGACTCAAATTCACCCAAATTTTAAAAACATTAATACGACGTATTCAGCAAATGAATACGGCGTATTGATAAGCTAAAGATCCTACGTTTTAAATCCCATAGGCCGTATTGAATTATATCTATACGACGTATTGACTACAGATCTCCATACTGCGTATCCTGATCTGAATACGCCGTATCTGCTCTTAGAACAGAAAGGTTAAAATTTGTAATATATGTGCTGATCTCGTTGATTTTGCAGATATGGATCTTCTACCTAGAGACCAGGGGCACCAGTATTTGAGGGATTACAGTACACTAATGCTGATATCGCATATTTTGAGACGAAGTTGGGTAAGATATACAGGAGAGAGGTACATAGGGTTCAGGTATTCGATTTTAGGGCATTGACTGATCTGATAGCTGAGGGGTTAAGCAGTAGGATGCTGATGGAGCACAGGGATGCTCAGGGACAGGGTGTATTCACTAGCCGAGCTTGGAGGAGGCTATTTGAGATTAGAGGCCCGTTGGTACATGAACTCATTCTGGAGTTCTTTAGTACATTTAGGTTTAGAGAGGCAGTTCTTGATCTGGATACAACTGAGGCTTTACAGTTTGAGTTAGGTGGAGTTAGGCAGCGTATGAGCTGGAGAGAGTTTATTCTGGGTATGGGCCTCCATACTGCTGAGGAGATTGTCAATTGGATTTGGTGCATAATAGGCCGAGAGTGCTAGACAAATCCCCGACAAGGGGGATCTGACTGCTTACTGGGTAGGGATCTCATATGTGGGAGATTTTCTTGGTATAGCCCCTTCTTATACTTCGATCAGGGATCCGATGTTTAGGTTGTGCCATAGGCTGATTGCATGCAGCATTGCTAGGAGGAGTCAGGCACCTGAAAAGGTGACCGTGACTGATTTGTTTTATCTGAGGGGGATGGATGTTGTCTCTATCAACATCCCTTATATGTTAGCTAGGTACTTAAGCATTTTGGGCTGCTTACTAAGGAGAGACTTCAGGGACTGACGATGATTTTCTGAGACCTCCTTAAGATTGATATGGCTGAGCTAGTGAGACTGCAGATCTATGATGAGCTTGACGACATTTAGGCTTGGGTAGCCCCAAGACCAGAGAGGCAGTAGGTTGCTGCGACTGGTGCCCCTGAGGCCGCTAAGGATGCTCTTGTAGTTGATGAGGGTGCTCCGGCTATTCCAGTACCTGCACAGGCACCCCCGCCACCAGCTTGGACTATGGCTTAGAGATTAGCGAGGGTAGAGGAGGAGGTGCATGAGATTCAGGGGGCATTAGGAGAGCAACGCGAGGTGATGGATGCTATGGCGAGAGACCTCTCGAAATTTACTATGTGGGCAGCTGGAGGTATATCACAGCTTTTAGATTCTGCAGGAGCTGCCTATGTACGGTATTCTGAGACCCATGTACCATATCTGAGACATAGGGAGTAACACCCCCAAAAACGTGTCGCAGCGGAAGTATGTCCGGGGGCGTTACTTCATAATACACAGCGCTAGATACAAGAGAACGACCTCTAAATGTGTCGTTTGAAAAATAATCTCGTTGATTTCCTTGAAATTGATATAACATTTGTCCCATAATTGCATCACCATGAAAAACTTGAATGTATAGACTCCAATGCACTTCAAGTAAGCCAAGTATCTATATCACCTGAGAAAAACATGCTTAAAACGGTCAACATAAAGTTGGTGAGTTCATAGGTTAGTTTAAATATGAATGTAAGTTTCAAATGAATGTATTTGTCCACTGTGTCATCACAGTACCATGTAAAAATCCCAAAGATTTATAAAGAATGCACGACACATTTTATGTCACCAAAAGTACCAATCTTATCCCAAAGATTTATAAAGAATGCATGATCAATTTAATGTCACCAAAAGTACCAATCTTATCCCAAAGATTTATAAAGAATGCATGACCAATTTAATGTCACCAAAATGTTTCAAGTATGTATTGCCACTTTATTCAAGGCACAGTAAATATCCATGTGAGTATAAAACAATGATTACAATTACTCTAAGTTCATGAAACCGATGCACTAATATAACAGTAAGAGTTCATATGTAAGTATTGTGGGCCCTGTAGGCCCAACCAATCGTAATCCGACATGTTATAACGTTCGTTTGCCCAGTGATAGCTAATCACCCGAACGAGGATTGTCAATCCCGAATAGATCTATTTTATAACATTCGCGTAGACAACATGCTATAACGTTCGTTTGCCCAATGATAGCTAATCACCCAAACGGGGATCACACCTGAATAGATCTATTTCATAACATTCGTGCTCACTCTCCAAGTGATTTACAGTTCATGAAGCCGTGACGTAGACTTATATATATATACCAATCACAGGTGTCCCCTCCAAGAACACCCGGGCCTTTATTTAAAGAATATGTACTCTCGTTACCGATGTCCCCTCCAAGAACACCCGGGCAGTACTGTATTGTTATCAGTTCAATCCGCTTAAGCTAATCCGTAATCATTTCAAAAGTAAAGTACATATATTTGTGACTAAAAATAAAGTCAAGTAATATATCCCATAGCGAGCTATGTAAATGAGTATGTGAACCAATTTGTAATCAACCACGTAAATGCATTTGTAAACAAGCATGTTCTTACCCTAAAAATATATGTAAACAAGTAAAACGTGGGGTTATAAACTCACAATATCCTTTAAAAACAATCACGTTGTTATAAGATAACCGAGTAAGTATAAGAGTTTGTAGACAAGCATGTATCCCCCTCGCGGGTTTATAAAACATTCAAAAGATTGAAAAGAGAGGCTATGAACTCACCTCGATGATGAAGAACGATTGACAGATAGGCATCTAATATGCACAACATGAACGGAAGACGAAGCGACTCGATCAAGTAGTTGCAAATAATCTTAACGGCTAAGTCCCACTAGCCTAGGATAATGAATTTGGGTTTCCCGATGGATAGTCACATCAACGCGACACGTTGATATAAGATTTAGATTTAAAGTTATAATATTTTGGTGGTTGGTTAAATAAATAGATTGAAAAGTAAACGCAAAGTATGTAGTATTTTTTGTATATATTACATATGAAAAATAACCCTTATATAACTCATACCGTGAATTATATAACGAAGACAAACAGTCCAAAGATTTATGCGACGTATATAATGCTTTGCAAGTATTATATAATAAGCGTGAGTAAATAATTAAACCAATTAGTTTGACCCGTTTTTGAAATCATCACTTAATTAAATAAAAAGTTCTTGTATAGACGTAATCCTACGTTTTAAGATTACCAATTAAATTAAACGATTTTTGTAAAGCTTTTACAATAATTATTATGTTATCTTCTTGCTGACAAGTATAAAATATAAAATAATATTTTATAATTTACATTTCGTTTCCTCGACGGGTCGAGGCTAAAATTGTTGTCTCATTTGTAAA
Organism: Tanacetum coccineum; assembly: GCA_026074375.1. Taxonomy (NCBI): domain Eukaryota; kingdom Viridiplantae; phylum Streptophyta; class Magnoliopsida; order Asterales; family Asteraceae; genus Tanacetum; species Tanacetum coccineum. The sequence goes on along the minus strand of BQNB010133712.1, from coordinate 4,872 downwards.
AGTATAGTTTTCGTTCGTTTATCTGGTTATTGTATAATACAATTTAATATATCTTTAAAATATAATTTAGTCTCTTTTACTAGGTTTAAAATAATAAAAGTTTTAGTAAGACATTACTAAATATAGAAATTTTATATAAATTTCGTCATGACCTTTCCGTTTATAAAACGATTCTCATATTCATAAAATCTCAACGTTTTCCCTTAATCAATATATGTTGCAATTATTAGCGTGTCAATATTTCAAGCACCAGCGTGTTTTAAATATAATATTTATATGTTATCATATCTAAACCAAACAAATTAATAAATATCATATTTATTTAACCATTTAACCACCATTATTTATCCGGTTTTAATATATCTTTAAAATCTTACGATATATTATTGTCGTTTTGTATAAACCAAACGCACCCTTTTTGGTCATACCAAAACCAAACGCAGCCTCATGGCTGTTTTGACTAAACCAAACGCACCCTTATGTGCCCGCTGTCCCAAACAACCCCTTCGACTGTTAAACCCACAACCAAACGCTCCCGTCCCGCGAAACCACAGACCAAACACCCCTTGTGGACTGTTTTTAATACCAAACACACCCCTTGGGTGGCTGTCCCAGCCAAACGCACCCCTATAGCGGCGGCAGCCCACCAAACGCACCCCATGGTGGCGGCTGCCGACCCTTTCGGCCGACAACATCAAACCAACCGCACCCCTTTTTGGTGAGAACACAACCAAAAGCAGCCCTTATGGCGGCGGCAACCCACCAAACCCACCCCATGGTGGCGGCTGCCCTACCGAACGCACCCTCGTGGTGCTTAGGAATAAACAAACGCACCCTAGCCGGTGCGACTATCAAACCGAACGCACCCTTGGTGGTGCGACGGTGGTGGTGATGAGTGGTTGATGATAAAGATGGGGGTGGAGATGATGGTGGTGGTGTTATGGTGGCGTCGGTGGGGAGGCAGCCGGAGGAGGGGGCGGCGCGTGGCGGCGAGTGACCTAGGGGATCGGATAGATCGGGCGATGAGGATCATTTTTGGTTTTGGTCGGAAAAGTCCGCCGGAAAACTTTTCCGGCGGCGGCGGCGTGGTGGTGGCCGGAATCCGGCGGCTGGCCGGCGGCCGGAAAATATGGGAGAGGGAGAGAGCATTGATATGTTTGTGTGTGTGTAGTTTTGATGTAAATGAAAAAAAATAAACTTTATGTATATATGAAAAGTTATAATCAAGAGTGACAAGTCTCAATAGTTTGGGGTGAATTATGTAAATTTTTAATATAGTTTTGACAACTATCGGTTCGGGACTCGTTTGAGCCACTTATCGGACGATTCAAAATACGAAACTCGCGCCATTGTTTTCCAAATCATTTTTCTGATAAAAATGAGTATTTACTTGATAATATTTCATAAATATTTTTATAACATTTATAGAAATGTTCGTTATTTATTTAGTGACCCGGTTACGCCTTGTCCGAAATAAAAATGGATTTCAACTCGAATATTCGCGTTAACAACAACGCTTTTGGAATAAAATGTTAAATGATTTTATTTAATATTTTTATTAAATAAATAGTGATAATTAAAAATAATTTTAATTATTTTTGTGTGTCGGTACCCGTTGTGAGCATTTTTTAAAACTTTGCGAGGCTGTTTTAGCCCTCTTCTGCTTGTTTTTAAGTCCCGGGTAAAACTAAAAAGTTGTCTGAAATATCATTTTACATCAAATTGCTTTAGGGTCCGAATCGTGAAAACGTAATTTAGTGGTTCGTTTTTGATAAATCAACTATGAATTAATATATATCCTTTTTCGTTTTCGAATCAAATAAGTTAAAAATAACTTTGTACTCGAGGTGTGTAATAATAAATATGATTTATTATTGAAATATGTTCCGAAAATTTTACCAGTTATGCGGTAATCGTTTTTATGTGACAATAAAAGACCAAAAGTCAAAAAGTCAAGTCAGACTTGAAGAGTCAAAGGTTAAAATAGTCCTTTAAAATTCCGAAAATTCCTGGATGTTACATAGGGTTAGACAGAGGACCGGCGATGCCAGCACCTCCACAGCACAGCAAGACGAGTAGTAGCCAGACCTATGATCCTTCTACTCCTTATCTTTTTGTTTCTATCTTTTGTACATTTATATTATTCGTATCATGATGTACCTAGAACTACCTATCCTTTGATGTATATATTATGGTATGATGATTTTGATTTGTTTGTGCATAATAGAATCAAGCATGGCAGTAAGTTCAGCAATACAACTCATTGATTAATAAAGCACTCATAACCGTATTCGTTACATGAATAGAAGCTGGAGAGGAAAAGTATTGAACCAAGTAGAAGAAAGTTGAAGGAAAAAGTCTAACTTAAAGACTAGCTAAAAGAAAAGTGCTTCCCAAGAGACAACCCGGATTGTTATTTATTTTTATCGAGTCTATCTTCCTAGACCTCAATACGGCGTATCCGCTCCATACCATACAACGTATTGAATATCTGGACGTTATCCGTCCTTTATTTTTAATGCACTTTAAACATTATTGTCAGTTCTATCTATACGGCGTATTCATGTACATGATACGACATATTTAGCAGACTGGCCCATATTTAGATACTTTTTACAGGTTTCTCAATATGGTGTATTCCAGTTTATGGATACGGCGTATTGGTCTCCTGTACAGTTTGTTTAGTTTAGTTTAAAAGTAACTGTAGGTACCGAGATAGGATTTTGCATGTTTTTCCTATATTTTGCACAGGACTTTGTTGTAAAGAAATCGACAAAGTTGGTGAAGTATCAATCATTTGGAATCATGTGTGTGTTGTAGTCATGCTGGAATTTAGACACATTTACAACACATATTCTTGCTCATAAACTCAACTTGGAGAATCTACCGAGCAAAATATAAGGGGAGTTTCTCATTCTAATTCTTTTAATTCTTGTTTTTAATGTTTTATCTATAAAATGAGGACGTTGTATAATTCAAGTGGGGGGATGGGAATTAGGAAGAAGAACTATGGTACACAAAATCATACGTTCCAACAATCTCAAATGAAAAATATATTGGGATTAAAAGCCTTCTTAAAGTTACTGCTACTAAGGTTTGTATTACTGCTGCTAAGCAAAAGTTAGTGTTGTTCATTAACTTTAATGAAAAATATGCTAAGTAGTTAGTGCTGCTAGTTTTTAGTTACTACTGCTAGTGTAACTTAGTACTGCTAGTGTATATTAACATTGCTAGTTACTACTACTAGTATATGTTAGTACTGCTAGTATAAAGTTAGTACTGCTGGTGAAGATTGAAGAAAATATTCTAAGTAGTTACTACTGCTTGTACACAGTTAATGATGCTGGTGTATAAGTTACTACTGCTGGTGCTAAGTTAATGCTGCTAGTACAAAAGTTACAACTGCTCAAAGATTAAGACTGCTGAAAGAGTTTCTACTGTCAAGGGATGGATAAAGACAGAAGAAAGGATAAAGATTGTTTGGTGATCAAGAATACTTACGTGATAAGTATTTGTTATTTATAGAATAGATCATAGAGAATATTCTAAGTTTTAGGAATATATTGTAAATCGACTAGGACTCCTTGGTGTATAAAAGGAGGTCCTAGGGCATAGAGTTTAATATCTAGAAATCTTTTGTTTTGATATCGTTATAGCTTCAAGGTTTTGTAACCCTAATACTAGGAGAGTATTCGTATTATTTGTAATAATAATATTGGAGCTTTTATTGTTGAATTATATTGTCTTGTGTTACTGTTTTATTGAAGAATTCTTCTTATATTAAAGATTAGTTTCCGCATAATCTTTAGTATTATCAAACAAAGTTTCTTAATTAAGTTGTGTTAGATTTATCTAGCATAACTAAACATTAAACAAGCATAAGGAATTCGATCATTAGAAGTTAACTGGGATCAACAAGTGGGATCAGAGCTTGTTGAGAAGCTTTGAATAAGAAGAACCTGTTTAAATACACAAGATCTCTTTGCTAGAAGATATGGATTCAGAATCTGCACATATGGTGGCTGCATCCAAAGTTCCCTTGCTCAAACCTAGTGAGTTTAAGATATGGAGGATGAGAATTCAACAGTACATCTAGATGATTGACTATGCTCTATGGAAGGTCATAGAGAATGGTAACTCAGCCCCAAAAACAAAACTTGTTGAAGGTGTTGAGACTATCTTGCCTCCTACAACTGTTGAAGAAAAGGCTCAGAAAAGGTTAGAGATGAAAGCCAGAAGCACTTTGATGATGGGCATTCCTAATGAACATCAGTTAAAGTTTAATTCAATCAAGGATGCGAAGTCGCTGCTTGAAGCTGTTGAAAAGAGATTTGGGGGTAATGCTGCTAAAAAGAAAACTCAAAGAAATCTCTAAAAGAAGCAGTATGAAAACTTCTCTGCCCCTAGCTCAAAGACCCTTGACCAAACTTTTGATAGGCTTCAAAATCTTGTGAGTCAGCTAGAGATTTTGGATGAAAAGCTTTCTCAAGAAGATGTGAACCAGAAGTTGTTAAGAAGTTTGTCACCAGAATGGAACACACATGTTGTTTTGTGGAGGAATAAGCCTAAATTAGAGACAATGAGCATGGATGGTCTCTACAACAATCTTAAAGTGTATGAACCAGAAGTCAAAGGGACATCAAGCTCAAGTACAAGTACACAAAACATGGCTTTTGTGTCCTCCAACAACTCTGGCAGCACTAATGAAGCAGTTAATACTGTTTATGGAGTTTCTACTGTTAGCACTCAAACTAATGCTGCTATTTTAACAAATGTTGATAACTTAAGTGATGTTATGATCAGTGCATTCTTTGCTAGTCAACCAAGTAGTCCTCAACTTGCAAATGAGGACTTACTATAACTCCATCCAGA
>BQNB010133711.1:0-18422 GCA_026074375.1 Tanacetum coccineum | reverse complement strand
CCTACAACAATTCTTTCTTTTATACATCTTGTTCTTTAATATATATATCTTGTTTAATGAATGATCTAAAGACCAACACCAACCGTGTTTTCCATCTACCTTTAACAATTATAAACGTGGCATCGCACCAAATCTCTTCTTTTACGAAGTTGTTTGGGTCTCACATGGATATAAGACCTCCCGATCTACCATGAGCCATGCTGCAAGCATAATTGAAGGTATAATTCCCCCACATGGATCTGAGCCGAAAAAGTTCTAATCTAGTCATCTTTGATTCTTGAATTCCCAAAAAATGAATATTGTGTTTAAAACACAAATCCTTAACCCAAACGAGTTTCCTCCTTTTCTTCGAGCCACATATGTCAATGGATAACACATTCATTTGTCGACAATGTGAGCCCCTATTCCATTGATCATGTGGTTTAAAGATTTATGACAGCCTCTAACATCGAGACCTAATGAACCTCCAACTTTGATTAACCGAGAGAGTTCGTGAAAAAAGGAGATACCTTTAATGTCTTTGTTTCGTCGTTTAGAAAAAGAGGTGGAACATCTATGCGTGGAATCCCTTTCATGTATTTGAAACCTGGTGGACAACTTAGGCCGGATGCATTTGGCTCTTTAGCAACTGATGAAACTTCAGCATTTGCTTTAGGTGATCCGATATTAGGTTCTTCGTCTTCTATACCAGTGTGCAATTTCTTTATAACATCTTCCATTCCATCAACTGAGCTAGTGATGAGTGCTAAAACACACATCATTTATAACTCGGAAAACACTATTAATTGGACTAAAAATACTAAAATATGCTTAATTATATTGCATATATGTTTGTTTGGTATTTTTTATGTCTTGCAGGTAAAAGGATTGAAAACGGTGCAAAAACAGGAATTATCGGACTCAATTTGGTCAAGTCTAATTATTACTCAAGCTGAGATGAAGTCGTGAACAGTCCCCGAGCATACCAGTAGAAAGAGCGCGAGAATACAAGTTCAACGGTGCCCTCGGATTTTATTGGGTCAGCCCGTAACAAATTTTATGGGCCGGACCAGCCCAATATATCGCTAGCCCAAGAACAATACAAACCAGGCCCAACAAGCATATCTGGCCCAAGAGTATATTGCAAATTTTTGAAATGGTGGTGGAAATGAGCTCACGTGCTATGGAATTAATTCCATGGGCACCACGTGATATCCCATTATTTTCTTCCAGCTAGTCATATTTTGCCGTGTGTCCTTTTGTTTTTTATACTTCAAATTCAAGCAACAATTAAATCAAACGATGGAAAATGAAGCATTGAAAGGAAGCTGACAAAATGGACACGTGGCGATGAGGGACCGGTTGGATCATTGTTTTGTAAATTATCAATCCGTGTGATAAGTAACCGTGCACAGTGATTGGTTCAATCATTTTTGCAATCATTTGGGGAAATTTACATCTTCAACCCTTCTCACCCTATAAAAGTCTACTCGCCTCCCCTCATTTTGAAGGGAGTTAGGCCTTTATTTTTCATAGTTTTAGTTTAGTTTTTTTTGCTTATTAGAGATTTGTATCAGCTTATTTTATTTTTCCTGCTTATTGTACTAGCTTATTTCATAAGCTTAATCTGATGATGTAATAAAGAATGCTTGAAGTTGATTAAAAATCTTGGTTTGCAATTTGTTTTGCTTATTTGTTTGGTTCAATTTCTTTTTGTTAGCTTATTCAATAAGCCGTGGTTTCGAGCTTATTTTCACGGCTTATTATTATCAAAAGCTTTTAAAAAGTTTATAAAATGACTCCTATAAGCCTTTAAAGCTCATTCGAATCATTCTCTATAATTTTTAAATACTTTTCTAAATAATATGCTAGAATAAGTTCGATCTAGCTTATTGACGTGCCTAATTCATTTTTGATTGATTAAAAGCTCTTATTTTCTGTTATGTTAAGTTTCGGGATAGCTTATTGGTTCGGTTTAAGCTTTTAGTGTAGATCTCGTTGGTTTTTGTTTAAGTTTAGTTTATATCAAAAATTGTGTTGGATTATTTGATATCTTGTGCTTATTAATCTTTGCAAGCTCATAAATCTGTTTTAGTCTTGCTCAAGAGCTTATTCTGTCGTGAAGTAGCTTATTGTTGGTGTTAAGTGAAGTTAAATGTCTTATGCTTATTAATTCGTTGGCTTATCATCGTTTTTTTTATGTAGTTAGGATTGCTTATTGGTGACGAATTTCGCTTATTGATTATTAGATCTCCTTTAACTTTCTAATATAAAGTGTTTATTGATTTTGCTTTTCGGTTTTAGAATTTGTATTTTAGCTTATTACTCATTTCCTAGCTTATTTAGTGTACTTATTTGGAGATACTTTATGAAACAGTTCTAGTTGATGCTTCATAGTATGTTAGCTTATTTGTGTTTTAATAATTCTAACTAACTGCTTATTTCAAGTAAAAGTGTGAAAATTGTTTTGCTAATTTCATTTCGTACCCTACTGTTATGTAGTGTGATTCAAATGGGCCTTGTGTTTAAAATTGGATTCACGTTTGAAACTAGGCCAAGTTAAAAATCAAATTGGGCCACTATTAGTTATAAGGGTTTATTAGATTAGGCTTAGGATATTTAATTTAATCTGGGCCCAGTGGTTAACAAAGATTGCAAATGTTTTTAACTGTTAACAGTTTTATGGTTTTGTGTTGCTTTTAGTACCGGTCTACTCATGAGGCGTGGAGCTTAAGGGTTTATATAGCTAGATAGAATTTAATTATTTTCTTTAGCTAAATAAATCGGGTGGTATTCGTTTATTTGAGGCTCTTCAATTCGGTTCCATTTTCTATCCTTTTTCAATTAATTAGTGTAGCTTTAGTATAAAATGTTTTGCTTTGTTTATTTTATCATTATGAGTAGCGAGTAGTTTAATTAGTGCTTGTTAAGTGATATAGTGATTTGGGAATTAAGTGTGGATTTAAATAAAGGGTTTAATTAATAAATAATCTTTGATTATTTAGATTTATAGTTTGAATGTTTCAAAGGGTAAAAGCCAGAGAAATAGTCAAACTATTCATCTAGTAATTAATATCTTTTTGAGAGATTTTTATCTAAATAAACCAACGTTATGAGATAATTATCTTTTCTAAAGAAATTAGTTCGTTAATAGACTTTAATTCACACTTAATGAACTTTTCACATCACTTAGCAAGCATATTAATCATTAATTTCTTTTTAAGCATTTTTGTCATTTATATCTTTTACTCTTGTTGAGGCTGCTAGGACAATGCTGATTTTTTCCAAAGCCTTGATGTTTCTATGGGAAGAAGCTGTGGCTACTGCGTGTTACACCCAAAACCGATCCCTTATTCACACTCATTACTGCAAAACCCCATATGAGCTGGTGCATGACAAGAAGCTTGATCTTACCTTTTTCAGAGTCTTTGGTGCTCTTTGTTACCCTAGAAATGACAACGAAAATCTGGGAAAATTACAACCAACAGCTGATTTTAGAATATTCGTTGGTTATGCTCCTAGCAGGAAAGGGTATAGAATCTACAACAAAAGAACCCAACGTATTATGGAAACTATTCATGTGCAATTCAATAAGCTGACTGAGCAGATGGCTCCTGTGCAACTCAGTACAGAACCCGCTCCTACTTTTTTGACGCCTGGATAAATAAGTTCAGGTCTCGTTCCAAATTCGGTTCCTGCAACACCTTATGTTTCTTTTTCTATATTTTTATCTATCTATATAGTGCATGAGCACACGTTTTTCCGCTAGACGACTTTTATCTCGTATTGAAGATCCCAAAAAATTAATAAGTCGAAGGAATCGAAGTGAACCGTCACTCCTTTTCAATCTAGAAGAAGATGATATGGCCAGACAAGCTCCACCTCCGGGTCCAATACCCAACCTCCGCTCGATGGAGGAATTACTTCAGGCACCTACCGATGGTGTCGGGGATGCAATTGTTGTACCCCCATTCTCGCTAATCAATTCGAATGGAAGATCAGTTTACTTAATCTAGTAGCCGCTATCTCTTTTCACGATTTTGAAAATGATGATCCTCATTCTCATATTTGACGTTTTACGAAAATAACTCAAACGGTGAAACTTAATCAAGTACCACCTGATGTTATTAAGTTAATGTTGTTTCTATTTTCTCTCGAAGGAGCAGCCCGGACATGGCTTGAAAAAGAACCTCCAAATTCTATCACAACTTGGAACGATCTTGTTTTTAAGTTTGTGAACCGTTTCTTTCCTTCTTCTAAGACTACCAATCTTCGAAATGAAATCACGAGATTTCAACAAAGATTCGGTGAGACTTTTGCTGAAGCCTGGGACCGATTTAAAGATCTTCTTAATAAATGTCCCCATCATGGCTTTTCTCCTCTCCATCAGATTGATACTTTCTAAAGTAGTTTAAGTCGAGCTCATCAGGATTCTCTTAATTCTGCAGCTGGTGGTAATTTCTTAACAAAGAATACCCAAGAAGCTTTGACTATTATTGAGAACAAATCTAAAGTTCAAACTTTTAAAAACAAACCTGAAGTTGCGAGTGCTAGTGGGTGCTCAGCTTAAGATGCTCATATTAGTTCTCTCACTAAGCAAGTTGAAGCTCTTCTCTCTTTACACCGACCAGTTAATTATGTACAAATGATAACATCAAATAACGTCACTTTATTACATCATTTATCCCATCTATTTTGCCCACTTTTATGTAATTATTGCATTATTTGGTACTTAATTGCTTTAAAGTTGATAAATGCAGTAATCAGGAGTGTTTTGTGAAGACATGCTAAAAGGCGCACAATCTAGACCCTGATTTACACCAAACTATACACTCGGAAGCTCAAGAACTTATGGAAAGTGATTAAACTGATTCATTCATGTTTAAAGATTTAGACATCAACCAACCCAACTCGGAAAGACAAAAAGAACAAGCTGATACTAGCAGATCGATACGGCGTATCGAGATCACCGATACGACGTATTCAGGGCCACAGAAAGTGGAGAACTTCAAAACAATGCAGAATGAACACCTCTACTCAGCTAGTGCCAATGAAATTGACAAAAAAAGCCAGAACTGAAAGATCTTCCTTCACATCTCGAGTACGCATTCCTAAATAAAGATGGAAGCTGTCCGGTAATCATCTCATCTAAATTAACCCAAAATGAAAAAGCTTCACTCTTGCAAGTCTTAGAGAAACACAAGGGAGTAATCGCTTGGAAGATGGCAGACATTAAAGGGATTAGCCCGTCATTTTGCACACACAAGATCCTTTTGGAAGAGAACTTCAAACCTGTCATCCAACCTCAGCGACGTCTAAACCCAAAAGTCCAAGAAGTGGTCAAGAACAAAATCGTCAGACTACTCGATTCTGGGTTAATCTACCCTATCTCAAATAGCTTGTGGGTCAGCCCCATTCATGTTGTTCCAAAGAAGGGAGGAATGACCGTGGTTCTAAACGATAACAACGAACCTATTCCATCTCGCACAGTTACAGGATGGTGCGTGTGCATTGATTACTGAAAACTGAATGACACAATACGCAAAGACCATTTTCCCCTCCTTTTTATTGATCAAATGTTGGAACGCTTATCCAGGAATGAATTTTATTGCTTTCTTGATGGTTTCTCCGGATTCTTCCAAATTCCAATCGCTCCTGAGGATCAAGAGAAAATAACATTTACCTGTCCGTATGGAACTTTTGCCTACCGAAGAATGCCGTTTGGACTTTGTAATGCTCTAGCAACCTTCCAAATATGCATGACTACTATATTCCATGACATGGTCAAAGATTTCATGGAGGTTTTTATGGATGATTTCTCAATATTCGGTAATTATTTAACCACTGTCTTAGTAACTTAGATAAAATGCTTGCAAGATGCGAAGAGACTAATCTTGTATTAAATTGGGAAAAATGCCATTTTATGGTAAAAGAGGGGATCGTCCTGGGACACAAAATATCTAAGAGGGGGATCGAGGTTGACAAGGCGAAAATTGATGTAATAGCCAAACTACCTTACCCAACTAATATCAAAGGTGTTAGGAGTTTTTTAGGACATGCTGGGTTTTATCGTAGATTTATAAAAGATTTTTCCATGATTTCTAAACCCATGACCCAACTCTTAATGAAAGATGCAAAGTTTGATTTTTCTTACAGTTGCAAAAATGCGTTTAATGAATTAAAAGAAAAACTTACCTTTGCACCTATCATAATATCCCCTAATTGGAATATCCCTTTTGAACTAATGTGTGATGCTAGCGACTTTGCCGTAGGATCAGTCCTAGGGCAAAGGATAGACGAAAAATTCAAACCCATCTATTACGCTAGCAAGACCCTTAATGACGCCCAAGCTCACTATATTACTACTGAAAAAGAGCTTCTAGCAGTTGTCTTTTCTTTTGATAAATTCCGCCCTTATCTTATTTATCAAAAACTGTTGTCTACACTGATCATTCTGCTTTGAAGTATTTGTTCAGTAAACAGGATGCCAAGCCAAGACTCATCAGATGGGTTCTGCTTTTACAAGGATTTGACATTGAAATCAAAGATAAAAAAGGAGCAAAAAATCTGGCCGCTGATCACTTGTCTAGGCTCGAAAATCCAAACATGAGGATATTAACTGAAATAGAAATCGCCGATGAATTTCCAAATGAGCACCTTATGGTATTAAAAACTACTCCCGACAACGATGAACCATGGTGCGCGGATTACGTCAACTACATTGTCGGGAAAGTAATACCTCCCAAATAGACTTCTGAAAAAAGGAAGCGATTCTTTTCTCAAGTGAAGTACTACTTCTGGGATAAGCCTTATGCATTTAGGCTATGCCCAGACAACATAATAAAAAGATGTGTCTTGATGGTAATTATCTTAATTGATTTGATCTCATCACGGACTCCAAGGAAATTAACCCATATACACTGTATCCACGTATCCCCAAATGGCGTATCCAAGCATATTTCAGACACTATAAATACAAGACTCAAAAACGAGTTTTAGTGTGAAATATCACATTCTTTGTATAGTATACAACTAAATTCGAAAATCTCAAGCCAAGAAAACAGCCAAGGAGTCGAAGCACGTTCCTCCTAATTCCATAGAAGACACGTGTAATTCTACATTCTTAATCATTCGATTTTATTGTTTGAGATCAACGTTTGTAATAATGACAATGATTGAGGCTAAATACCCTTGGGTATTAGCCATGTATTAATGAAGAATTGATAATGCTTTGGTTTGTTTAATCTGGATTTGCTTACTTTATATCGTTGTTGTTTAATTAAGTATTAATCCGCCTTATAACTCGTGTTATGTGCTTATACATAGCGACCTATCATTCAACTGGGTCTAAGGAGACCTAACCAGTAACCTAGATACCGGGATGGCTCTCCATGTTGTGTTCTATATGCCCGGACCAATAGGATCACAAATGACACCTTACCATTACTCTTTGATTATGAGCTTAGTTGACCGGCAGGTGACCCGATAATTGTTCAACCAGTATTGTTCATTTATTAATTGGTATTGATTTGTTGGAGGCCTACCGGTGAAATACAACAACATATCAAGCATAATGGGTTAAAGTCTCGATGGTGCTAGGGTATTAACAGTATCACCACAGCTTTAATTCCCAATGTATATTATAATTAAACTATAGGGATGCTTTATGTAGATGCTTATAAATGATAGGATATGTTCGTGTCTAGGTCTCAGAAGAATTACCCGGCCTAAGTCTAAAAGAATGAATATGCCCGCCTCGAATAATCATCCATTGCACTAATTAATCAAACCAAGCATTTAATCAGATTTAACATGGTTAAATAACAATTTTCTATTATTTGGCACGTTTTGGCCCGCCCCCCCTTTCTTTATCTTGTGTTTAATTGCTTTAGTGTGTTTTTGCTTAGAAATTCATATTTTGTCCACCATAAACCTGTGCAGTCTCTCAGGCTGAACCCCCACCCCCCCCCCTCCTATACCCTCTAGTAAATATAGTATAGTAAATAATTTAACCAAAAATTATACTAATCTAGAAAGAAATAAAATACTGATATAATATTAGTTGACTCTCACTCTTAGTGATCCGAAAACCCTGACTAACCGCGAAGCGACATCTTGACCCCGTGTACTCTGCCCCTTAAAGTGTTGTCTTTAGTAGTCGGATAAATATAAGATGTAAAACCTGATCATCTAAATAATACCTAAACAAGGACACACATCAGTGCGCAAAAGCTGGTTGACGCATTTTTGCTCAGGGTCAATCCGCTTGTCTGTTTTTAATTATTGGGACTTGGCTTATGGAAAAGTTAGCTAAGCTACTGATCAGGATTTTGGCCTTCTCAAGGTAATTGACCATATTTTCTTCCTTAGGAACGTATGTCCCTAGGGCTTGGTTTGCCACCAGTTTAGAATCTACACTTACATGAACATTGCGCACCCCCATCTGTGCTACTATTCGAAGGCCAGCTATTAGTACCTCATACTCTGCCTCATTGTTAGAAGTGGTGAACTGAAACCTTAGCGCGTAGGTAAACTTCATTCCCTTCGGGCTTATCAGTATTAGGTCAACGCCTGATCTATCTACACATGATGATCCGGCTGTGAATAATATCCATGGCTCTTATGGGATTTTGATCACTGACGTATCTGGTGGTGCTTCATTTGGCTTCTCGATAAGGAAATCCGCTAGAATCTGTCCTTTCACGGATGTCCTTGGCCGGCATGTGATATTGTGTTCTCCCAGCATAATGCTCTATTTTTGTAATCGCCCGGCCATATCGGGGCGTGATATTATTTGTTTGATTGGTTGGTCAGTGATAACTGCGATAGGGTGTGCTTGGAAATATCTTCGTAACCTCTTGGCTGTGAAAACCAGTGCTAGGACTAGCTTTTCCATTGGGGTATAGTTAGTTTGGGGGGCCCGTAATGCACTGCTTTATGAATAGTCTAGCGTCTGAATGTTGCCCCTTTCAGTCATCAAGATCAAGACCACACTAATTAATCTCTGTGGGAGGAAGACATGTATACAATCAGTTCTTCCTTCGGTTTGGGTGCTACCAGTAGGGGTAGCTTCGACAAGTGTCGCTTCAGTTGCTTGAAGGCTTGTTCCGCTTCGATGTAATGTATTGTATAAAGTGGTCGATATAACCACTTATTTTGTAAAAGTTTGTAAAGTTCGGGATGTAAGGGAAGTTGACCGTTAGGGTTGGCATTGTCCAACTATGTCATTGTCATCTATGATCGAGACGTTTGTTTATAAGTTCAAGTCTTTGTCATGGAACGATCGAGGAAAGTTACTAGCAACCGCACCTTATTTATTGGCTTTAATCTATTTGTTTGTTTATTTTATTTAACGACAATTTTACTTCCCTTTCCTGATAACTAACCTTAGGATCTACTCGAATAAGGATTTGTACGAGCATGGATGTCTATTCCGTCGATACGGCCATGTATTCATGTCTCATCTGCTTTGTTTGACGATGACCTCTGGTGAAAGTCAAAAGCTCCACACCCTATATCATTCTTCATCTTAATAAGAATGTTTAAAAACCCAAGCCTTCTAATAAATACCCAATTTACCTTTTGACTTGTTACTCCTTAGCTTTAGAGGTGGAGATATGTATCCTTGCAAAGCCTATGATACGAAGCTAATCATGATTGATCAAATGAGCATACCACTAGAATGATACACCCTAGATTAGTTGAGTGATCTGAGTGATTTCATTTCCATATTTTGTGAGGAGCTTGGTTTTGTACAGGTGATCTGAACATGAAAGAAATGCTTAACGGAAAAAATCCTTACGGAAAAAATCCTTAACCTCAGTTGGGATACATTTTCAAAATCTTTCTAAAGTCTACTTGAGGACAAGTAGGATTCAAGTGGGGGGATATTTGATATCATCAAATAACGTCATACTATACTATCATTTATCCCATGTATTTTACCCACTTTTATATAATTATTGCAAAATATTGGTACTTAATTGCTTAAAGTTTATTATTGTAGTAATTATGGAGTTACTTATGAAGAAGAAGCAAAAAAGTGCAATTCTAGAGCTTAAGTAAAGACATTTGAAGAATACTATTTTCTGCACCTATACGTCGTATCCAGCAATGAAGATACGGTGTATCAGCGACAGATCAGCACAAGAAACGTGTAATGATCAATTCCTGATTCGGCGTATCCACTACCACCAATACGCTATTTGCACAGCTGTTCAGTAGTCAAAGATACGCATTTAATATGATTGATGGTAATTATCTTAATTGATTTGATCTTATCACGGACTCCAAGGAAATTAACCCCTATACGCCGTATCTACTTATCCCCATATGACGTAACTAGGCGTATTTCAGACACTATAAATACAAGACTCAAAAACGAGTTTTAGTGGGCAATATCACATTCTCTGTATAGTATACAACTAAAGTCAAATTTCTCAAGCCAAGAAGAGCAGCCAAGGTCGAGCACTACTCCTAATTCCATAGAAGACATCATGTAATTCTTACTTTCTTAATCATTCGATTTTTAATTGTTTGATCACGTTTGTAATAATGACAATGATTGTGGGCTAATACCCTCGGGTATTAGCCATGTTAATGAAGATTATAATGTTTGGTTTGTTTTAATCCGGCTTTGCTTAATTTATCATTGTTGTTTAATTATGTTTATCGCCTTATACTTGTTTATGTGCTTGTACATGCGACCTATCATTCAACTGGGTCTAGGGAGACCTAACCAGTAACCTAGATGCCGGGATGGCTCTCCATGTTGTGTTCTATATGCCCGGACCAATAGGATCACAAATGACACCTTATCATTACTCTTTGATTATGAGCTTAGTTGACCGGCAGGTGACCCGATAATTGTTCAACCAGTATTGTTCATTTATTAATTGGTATTGATTTTGGTGGTGGACTACCGGTGTATAAAACAACATCAAGCAATAAGTGGGTAAAGTCCTGATGGGCTAGGGTATTAACAGGATCACCACTGCTTTAATTCCCTATGGTAGATTATAATTAAACTATAGGATGCTTTATGCGGATGCGTTAATCGTGACAGGATTGTTCGTGTCTAGGTCTTAGGAAGAAGTACCGCCTAAGTCTTAAGAATGATATGCCGCCTCGAGATAAGCAGCCATTGCACTAATTAATCAAACCAGCATTTAATCAGATTTAACATGGTTAATACAGTTTTCTATTATTTGGCTCGTTCCGCTCTTTTGTCTTGTGTTTATTTGCTTTAGTGTGTATTGTGCTTAGAATTGATATTTGTCACCATAAACCTGTGCCAGTCTCTCAGGCTGAAAACCCCCCTTTTACCTCTAGTAAATATGTATAGCATAGGTTTAACCAGTAATTAGACTAATCTAGATAGAATAAAATACTGATAGAATAATAGGTTAACTCTCACTCTTAGTGTTCGACACCCTACTTACCGCGAAGCTACATCTTGACCGGGTACTCTGCCCGTTAAAGTGTTGTCTTTAGGTTAGTCGGCTAAATATAAATGTAAAACCTGATAATCATAAATAACACCTATACAATGACACATCAACGACTTATCTTCATAATCATATCAATCTCATTCGCCGATAATACATACTTATACTGTTTAGAGAAAATAGATAAGTAATATAAATAAATACTTAAAATTTATTATTATAAATATAGCTCCGACTTATAAATATATCTCGATAAGTCCATTCGGTACACCTTAGTCACTTCAAAATAATCATTATACGGTTGAAAATGAAACGTACATTAGAGAAGTTTCGAGAAAAATTATATTTTTTTGTCTTTTAGTGAGTTTATTAAATAAATAAAATAAAATAATTAAATATTATTTTATTATTTAAAATCAAAAATCATGTATTAAGAAATTTTCTAAGCATAAACTTTTTATGAAATTTCGACATGACTCGTACGTTTATACAACGTTTTCCAAGGTTTTAAACCTTATTTTCAACATTTTTCACAAATTTGACACTTTTTAACAAAATTCCAAAATCTCAATCGTTAACGCTTACCAACACGTTTTTCCTAAAATTTCGTTCAATATCACTTTGTAAATACATTTTCACTTTCAAAAGTCCATCAAAATTCTCATAACTACTACATATCGCTTGTTGGGTTTTAAGGCCCAACAAAGGTTCATTAAGACATTTATAAGTCCAAAACCAAGGTCCATTTACATATATAAGTATATACTTATGTGTATAAAATAATACGGACCACAATAAGCCCTCCCATTAAGCTACAGCTTAATTGGACTTATTGAGCCGTGAGCCCATATGCTCAAAATTACGTATATTAAGCTTAAAATAAGCTAGTAAGCTACGGATCGCATTTGGTTACTACCATAAGCATCAAAAATAGTCGGCATCTCTTTTTAAAACAACAATTTGATCACAAAACATAACCTGATTCTTCTTGTAGAAGACAAGTTGTTCTTCCACATATGTTAAACCTCTTTTATAGGTAGCTAGAAATCAACACTTCGGATTTATTAAAGTAGCTTATTCTTAAATAATTATCATACTTAGTTTGTTTAAGAGTTTTCATTATTTGTTAAAAGACAAGCGTATTAGTGCAAGTTTTATCATTAAGTACCTCTGAGTCTGAGAAAGCCATAAGAGCCATGTTGGTAGGTACTTCCTCATCTGCCATAAAGCTCCAATCAAAACCAGCCCCATCAATGGCCACCATTGCTTTGGCAGAAGTGTCTTCCACATTCACAGTTTTTCTTGAGTTGTCTTGATTCCTTGGCATGCTTTCTTGGTTCCTTGGACCTCTGCATTCCCTAGCAAAATGGCCCCATCTTATGATCAATTGAAAGCATTCTACCTTTGACTTTTCATACCACTGTAATCACTCCTATTTATAATGATCTTCTTACCAGTTCTTTGGTAATACTTCCTTGCTCTCATACTAAGTAATGCTAGCTGCCACTTCAAATCCATTTCTTCAAGGCCATCTTCATGGATTTATTCTAGGTCTTCATGTACAAGATGTAACCCATTGGGACTTCACTGTATACCAGATGGACGTTTTTATTTTTATTAAGAAATACAAAGAAAACAATTTGAATATACAAAGAAAACATGTTTTTTGTTTTTATTAAGTTCAGTCTCTTCTAAGCCAATTTATGTATTTACATTTTTATAAAAGTTTTCTTTAAAGATATTAATAAATACCAAATGTAAAGATTAATAAATATGAGAATAATATTTAATGCACATAAATAAATAGCAGTTAGTAACAATTAGTTATCGCATAAGTAAATGTTAGTTGCGTAAAGTAAATGTTAATTGCATAAATAAAAGTTAGTTGCAGTAAAGTAAATGTTAATGACATAAATAAAAGTTAGTTGCAGTAAAGTAAATGTTAATGACATAAATAAAAGTTAGTAGTCCCAAGATTGTCATATGTCCATGGTAAAGTCTTATATGTGTCCATAATTGATCGGATCGTTGTACCGAATCAAAAATAAACCTTAACTAAACCTATATAGATAGGGTAAGAAATGGTCGAATCCTCAAAAAGTAAGTGGATTTAATTTAAGTTTTGGAGTGATTACTGATCAATAAAAGTTTTGGTTTTGATATCTTAATAACTAAAATCTAAGCTAATGATTAAACTTGAATGTAAATAAGCAAATAATAATAAGATTATAAAACTATACAAATCACCGACCCGCATAACCCGGTTTCAACCCGTTCCATATGAGTTTTTTATTAGTAAAGTCTTAGATGATTTTATGTGGGTGTTGAACTGATGATTGACTTTTGACTTTTGGTTTTTAGGATTGTATGTGGATGAAAGGTGTGTATATTTGCTTCAAGTTCAATTTTAATTTTTGGTTTTCAGGATTGTTGTAGGCGTTGGATTTCAATATTTTGATTACACTTTTGGGTAAGACATTTGGTTTATGGGTGTTTTTTACGGGGATGGTTTTGACACCTTTCCAGGTTCGTCGAAATCAATGGCTTGGAAATTGTTTTCTGGGTAACCGTATATATATGGCTTTTCCTTTTTTTTTTTTTGCATTTTTGTTTAGTTTAATAACGAGTGGTTTTTGTAATTTTAACTAATCAGTGTATATGTTTGAGATAATTGGGCCTTAATTAAGTTCGAGTTAGTTGGGTGTGGATTTTCAATTTTACTTGCTGATCATTGGTACCTAGAAAGGGCAATTAATGTCTGGATTAACTTATTTTTTTGGGGATTATAAGGTTATATAAAATTTGGGAACCTCATAAGCTCATTTTCTGGGCATATGAGCATTGAGCTTATGCACTTAAATAAGCCATAAGCTTGGTTCGATAAGCCATAAGCTCGGTTTGATAAGCCATGGCGTAAAAGCATTTTCGTGAGATAGATTGGATTTGTTGTTTGGCTGTTTTCATTATGATTTTTCTTATTGTTCTTGTAGCCGACTCCATCTAACTCGGTAAATACTGAGTTGACTCCGTCCTTGTCTTCAATTAGTTTATTAAATCGCATATGTGTAGTTAACAAAACGAAATAGATATGTTTGCACATCGAAACCCAAAAAAAACCCGAAATCAAAACCGGTCAACACCGGTTATTGACCCTAACCGGTTCAGTTAGAGAATAACCGGCGGTTAGTAACCGGTTATGGGTTCTAGTCGTTTACCGGTTGGGAAACCAACCAGTTGGAAATAACCGGTTACTAACCGGTTAATGACTTGCACACTGTATAGAGTTTGTGTTCTGTTTTCATGTAGTAAAACATATTTTGATAATGGTAATGTCTGATGGGCTCGTATATATATTAGGCCCACAAGAAGTTTACAAATAAATAGGTTTTCTTTACGCGTCTTTTTTTCTTTCTTCCCTCTCTCTGTTCTTTATCATTCATCTTCGTCTCCATGTATTTTTTTTCTGTCTCTCTACAGGCCCTACCCTCTCCTAAATACTTGTAGCACCCAAACACAATACGTGTAAATGACGCCTAAAAACTAATCTTTTTCTAGAAACTTATACACATACGAATCAGAACTGATCGATGATGCCCTCTATGTATACGTGAAGCTTATGAAGAAAAAGAACCGGTTTCTAACCGGGTTTTCTAACCGTAACCGGTTACTACCGGTTGGGGTTTTTCGGGTTAAAAGTCTAACAGAAACCGAAACCGGTTTTTGTACTAACCAGGTTGACCGGGTTTGACCAAAAAGGTTGTTAACCCAATTAAGACTGATGTCAACCGTGTTGCCATGAACAAGAACCAACAACACAGTAAGTTAAAACAAGTGGATTTGTCACTAAACTATAAAAAAGATTTATTTATTACAGTACCTTTTTTGTTTATATGCTGAGATCATACATATTTATTTAGTCAAATATATCACGATCGATATTAAGAACTTTGTATTACTATATCCTCAAAAGATTTAAATAAATAAATAACCTATGATTTAAATTTATGCTACAATTTGAATAAACTAATAACAATGGTTACCTGCTTACAAAAACACTTGGAGTCCCAAGTATTAGAGGCATATGTATTAGAACAAAGCCGAAAAATAGAGATTTTTTTCTATGGCAAACAGCTAATATAGGTGAACCTTCTTTTTCAGGTTCTAAACAAACAGAACGGCCACCATGCTTAATCTTCTTTTTCAGGTTGAACGAACACAATCCGTACACATGCACTGACTCATATTGTTTTTCTTTTAATGTGATTTTTGTGATGGGTTTTCGATCTTAAGGGTGTTTGTTTAAGCTTATTTTGGGGCTTATGAGCTTATCTCGCTTCGGCATACATTTTATAAGCACAATGTTTCTGGCTTATGTGAAAACTTATCGACCTATATGAATTTGTTTCACTAATTTGTATTACTTATAAGCCACAAAGATTGGGTTTATGAAACATAGGTCGGAATAAGATAGCTCATAAACCAAAAGCCGAAACATAAGCTTAAACAAACACCCTCTTATGAATGTATCTTAATATTTTGTGCTTTTGCGGTATAAAAAGTGTACCAGCGTCCGGAAATTCCAGAGATGGCGATGCATTGCTGCTTATGTGGCTCTAGCATATGTGGCTGTAGCATTTGATATACATATATATTCAGCACACGGTATTAAATTCTTTCTTTTTTTACTCATTGATGACTTCGGGTTTATTTCCTTATGTGGATCAATTGCGATTTGGTTTATCGCATTTGCAGAACTACTGGTGGAGGCTTTGTGTGTAGTTTGGCCAGGTACGAGTGGCTTAAACCACCGAAGGGCTATGTATCCCATACATGCAAGATTCCTAGTAGGTTAACTGTCCCAGAATATGCGAGATTCCTGAAAATTATAAAGAGTTATCCCTGCCAGGATTACTAATCGTGTTTTGTTTTCAGGTCAAAAGTTTCGTGGCAACCACTTAGTTCAAGGTTTCTAGAATACAGAGACCATAATATTTTTTTAGTATAACTACAGTACAATACAAGAGTTTTGGGTTTTTTCGGTTCGGAAAATACACAAGTTTTGATACCATACCAGCAGCCACGTTTCCAAACCACTACTTTGAATTCATTAGCTACAATCAGTTAGAATCAAAGCTACCGAAACCTGATGAAAATAACAAGATGCATTACCCCGTTCTAACAGGTAACTTCCTCCTATAGTTAGTTGTAAACCTTAACACAATCACCTCGCTAATTTTTCCTCTTTTGTAGACTACATTCGATGTGTCCGATCAGTTGGCGATATTGATAACCTTGGAGATCCAAATAGAAGCCAAAGTCTGAGAAGAAAAATTAACGTTCAAAACCTCAAGTAAGTAATCCTCTATAACAATTACATCTATGCAAAAAAAAAAAATTCTAACAGAGTCGATATTTGAGCAGCGGGAACATCGTTGAACTGACACTATGGGACGAGATGGCCGAGCATTTCGGACAAGCAAATCTCGACAACATGGAACAACCAGTGATAATAGCAGTTAGTTCGTGTCGAGTTTCTAGATATAGAGGTAACATCCTGACATTCTTAATCATATGGAATCTACAAATTTTTTACAATAAAAGAGTAAACACAAGTATAAACATCATTGCCACAGACTATCAACTAGCTGCAACCCCGGCTACATACTACTATCTCCGCCACTAACAATCAGCAAGGCCCCATATGAAGATGCAGCTCAAGAAAAGCTCAGAAAGAGATACCCGCTCAAAACTATCATGGAACAGAATCCCGACACCTAGAGGGTAACTTCTTGAACACAAAACTTTAAATTTTTTTCATTAAATGCAAAAACTAATAGACCAACACTTACATGCACAACAACAGGGTATAAGATTCACCGCCCAAGCCAAAATCACATGCATTAATCCAAACAAGGAATGGTACTATGAATCATGTCATCAATGCAGTAAAAAAGCTATCGTTCGAGAAAACAATTACACATGCTTAGATCACGGCCCACAACCAGGCCCGTTTTTCAGGTACCTCTCGATCAATCTAAACAAACACAAATACAAACCCCATAATATAGCACAGTGTATATTTCCTAAACATGCAGGTACAAGTTCAAGGGTTATATCACCGACTCATCTGCAACAACAGTCCCCCTCACGTTTTTCACACCAGCAGCAACCGGACACTATTGCCTTAACCTGGTAGAAAAGTACAATAGCAGCAGTCACAAAACAATTTCAGGTGACACAATGCATTTCGGTCTGTTGCACACTCATCCCCGCGCGGAGCGCGGGTTTACATCCTCGTTTGTAAACAATTAAAAGGAAAGTAATCCTGCCCGGCTCCAGATATATGAATATGACTAAGTTTTGGATTATTACTATTGTTTGATTCCAAACCACATAGACATAGTTTGTATTATTTGAAATGAACAATTTTGGGCACAAGTTATGTTTACCACACGAGTCGTCTTAACCCTTAAACTAATTGGGCTCGGCACGACTCGTTGACCCGCAATAACCTGTCTTACAATAATCCCATCAAATAATTTTATAATTACTCAAGTGAACAATTTTAAGTACAAGTTATGTTTACCACACAAATCGTCTTAACCCCTATACTAATTGGGCTCGGCATGAATTGTTTACTCGCAATAACGTGTCTTAAGATGATCCAATCAAGTAATTATATTAAAACATTATAATCAAACCAAAGATATGCATTAAAATCATATGAATTAATGTTTGATAAATAAAGTAAAATCCATACATAATCAAACCATATATTTTTTACCGGGAGAGATTACAACGAGATTAGCCAAGCATCACAGTTTGGACATCTTATACATGTTGCTGCCTTCCATGTCGTACAAACCAAGCCAAGAGAATTAATTCTCTTCTCCTTATGCACGTTCGCCGAGAAAGAATAACAAATGTTTGTTGGCTACTATGTGCCTCAACCAACCAACTGAGCTTAGCTCAGTTGGCCACCTGGGGTCTCCTAAG
>BQNB010133710.1:0-18422 GCA_026074375.1 Tanacetum coccineum | reverse complement strand
AGTTTTTGTTGTGATTCATATTGTTGATTGATTGACATATAACTCGAATCAAACCATTTTATAAGCAAAGAATTTTAAACCGGTCAATTAACCTGTAAACTATTCAACCCCCCCTTCTAGTTTCCACAGTGTCTTCCTTTGTCGTCATTCGGGGATGACGTATGCATGGAGGGCTATTGTCCGCTGGGTAATAGCCTGCATGTAGTGTCGCCATCTTGTTAGGCAAGCCTTTTTGTTGCTACTATTTAACTTGTAGTTGTATCTTTCGGCCGTACGATCACGGGTAACAGATTTTATGCTGTTTGGGGAAAGCTTGGTCTGCACTCCTCTTTAGCATATTTCCCGTTTCTTGTTTGGGCGGTTCACGTGATTCGTGACTCAGAGTCTAGTCATCGTGTTTAACGGCAGAAGAGTGCTCTGCAAGATAAGTGTAGACGGCGGTCGCCGACCAACCATCCGGTCTTGTGTACAGCGACTTATTTTTTTGGTTTTGAGGATTATCTCCTTTTATCTTGTTTAGCTAAGTTATAGGGCGTGATCCGCCCTATACTTCATCATGTCTGCCCAGTCTAGTTATATTGTATCCTCGGAGGAAATTTATCTAGACTTTAAACAGACGGACCGCTCATTATTTCTGTATGCTTTATTGTTAGTGCCTTCCACGCGTCTAATGCTTGTTTGTCGTGCCCATCTACTTCCGCCATAAGATTCCTGACTGACATGACAGCTAGCGGCGCTTCTATCTAACCGTTAACCTTCTTTTAATCCTGGCCGTTGATTTTGACGCTTGATCTCCACCTATCGTTTGGGGAACGAAGCATCATGTCTTTTTTTGAGCCACTAGATACGTCGCCTCGATTCCCGCGCAACACCTATAAAAAGGGTTTTCACTTCTCCCCTCTTTTTTACTGCTTCCAAAAAATTTCAAAAAGCACTCCTCTTTAATTTGCTTTGTCTTTCTTCGGAAATTCCTTTCCAGTTGCAATCAAGGTGCGTTCTTTCTCCTTTCGCTGTGTCGATTGATTCGTTTCATTCCAACTTGACTGCCTTAGAATTAGATACTTTCTGCAATGATTATGGGATTGAGAGTGAGTTTGATCCAGAATTACCCGGACCTAACGACACAATTAAAGATTTTCCTGCGGGAAAAATTGGTGTGTATACTTAATTTTTCGAGTTCGCCAATTTTTGTCTCCCACTTTCTATGGGTTTGTCCCATTTTGGGATTCATATTTCTCAACTATCCGTTCTTGGGGCTTCTCTTGTGAGCCATTTTGAAATTAGCTGTCGGGTTCATGGTGGCACCCATACTGTTCATCTCTTTCGCTGATTTTACTTAGCCATTGGCCTTCCTATCGGATTGATTACTTTTGAGAAAAGGCGAAAGAAAAAGAATACCACTATTACTACTTGTCATACCAATCCCTTTGATTCTTTAAAAGGGTGGAGGGAGGAGTTTTTCTGGGTGAATGCCTTGGTGGCTCTAATTACCATGCTTTGGTTTTCGGGGAAAGAATTCCTCAGGGATTCTACTGTTGATGCGGTTGACGAGGACATGGTTTTAGAAACTCTGTTGAATGATGTTAGAAATCGAGAAAAGACTCCGTCACTACTAATATAGTGTTATTGGTATGTGCTTAATTACACATACCATTTTCCATTAAAAACGGACTTAAAAGACTAAAAACATACCAAAGATACATTGTATTTGTATGTTTTGCATTTGAATTATGCAGGAACGGATATTCAAAAAGAAAGCCAAAATCGACCAAACCAAGCAAGGGATGGAAAAGACCAAGTCAAGTCAAAGTCTAAAGTCAACCAAATGAAGAAAATACAACTTGAGGGACTAAAATTGCCAAACCTCAAGTTGTATTACAAGAATTAAAAGACAAGGGTCGAAATTGCAAAAGGGGCAAAGTTTACAAAGAAGTTATAAAACTTGAGGGGCCAAAGCTGCCAACCTACCCAAAATAACCATTTTCCCGCCCAACAAAACCCCAGGTACAGCTAGGGATGTCGTCCCATACTTCTACCCTGCAAAACCACTCAACACCCTAGATAAATCATTTCAACCACTCCTCTATCAACCCCCCAGCTGTATAAGTGCCATGTTGGCAATCCTTCACCACATTCCCAGTTATTTTCGATGGTATGATTGACTCCAAAGAAGCACAAAAGTAAATTGTTGGCTCATGGGTGGGGATTATTATTGGGTTTTTTGGGTTGTTATAATTTGGTTTGTCGTTTCCGGGTTGTGTTCTTGGGATTGAAGGCTGGGATTTGTTTTAGAATCACCTCACACAACAAGCACACTTGGTTTTTGTCTCTACAAAGAAACACAGAAGAAAGAAGAGAAAGAAGTCCAAGAGAAGAAGACTTCGGCTATAAATAGAGTCTTTTGTAAACTTTGAAAGGAGTTAGTTTTTTAGTTTTTAATATCTTAGAATATCTTAACTTAATTTTAGTTTTCAAGTCATTTACAGCTTCTACTTTCAGCTTTGTACCACTTTCAAGTTTTAATACAAATTTGAGGTTTTAAGTCAATTTACAATTCCAAGTGTTAAGTTTCTTAATTGTGTTGTTTTGTGTTTTAAAAAAAAGCTCTCAACACAGCTTGTTTATAAGCTGCTTTAATTAAGTAAATTTAAAAAGTTAAGTAGTTAAGAGAAAATCACAAAGATCACTCTCAAAGACACCACAACTTATTCTATGGATGATAAGCCAGTTCTGGATGGGCTTATGGACTCTCACTAGCTTGTTTTATACAAGCTAGAGCTTGTAGATTCTTTGTTTGACCCTGTTTTGAGCAAGGGTGTTGTAAGTTTCTCTTTTTCTTACTTTTCCTAGTTACTGCAGAACTGCTCATTAGTGCTTAATTATTACTTACATTTGCTTATTTATGCTTTATCATGATGTTCAGTGCTTATCTTGCTTAGTTGTCAGTCTAGATACAGTTTGTGTAACCTTCTTAGTTAGCACTGTTAGTTCATTTGATAAAACTGTTAGTTATGAGTTAATACTGTTAGACTAATTCAGCCTATTTAAGGGCTTATTTTTGATTGAAGTCTGCTTATAAATGTCTCATTTTGTTATTTGATAATCTGTTTTTAATAAATTAGGATCAAATCAGCTTAATATAAAAAGAAAAATGATTTTTGAAAACTTTAAGGGATATTTTCAACTAGCAGTACTAACCCAGAGTTAGTACTGCTAGTTCTCTTTTGGGATTTTTCACTAGCAGTACTAACTTAAAGCTACCAGTACTAACTCCAAGTTAGTACTGTTAGTTAAAACTGTTAGTACTGGTGGTTCATTTTAGCTTATCAGCTTATTATTTCTGCTTATTTAAGATTTCCTTAGCTTTTTAGAGTAGATTAAACCATTTTCCTTTACTGTCTTTAGGAGTAAGCTTATTTAAGCTTATTTTCCTTTTCAAAGTATTTTCAATAGTGTATCAGTTTGTAGCTTTTTAGCTTATTTGCCATTCTAGTTTATTCTAGTTGCTTATTCTTATGCCTGAGTGCTTATTAGGGTTAGTTAAATATCTGTTTTAGCTTATTTGCTTATTTCTTGTTTCATTGTGTTTTGTTAAAGCTAGCAGCTGTACTTAACTTTAAGCTAGCAGATACTAACATAAAATTGGCGTAAAACTGAACTTCCAAGTTATACTAGATAGTTTAAATTTAGTACGTGTTGAGTTTATTTTGCTTAATTTAGCTTAATTGCTTTTTGAATTTTCTTATTTAGAGTTGTTTTAGCTTATTTGATTTATCTTAAGCTTATTTGAGCTTATTTGTGTCTTAGTATAAAAGTTTTAAGAGTTTTTACCATTCCTAGCTTTTATTCTTGTTCCAGCTTATTTTATTTGCTTATTTTTATGTGCATTTGCTCTTTAAGTTTAGTTCCCAATCACCTCATTGTCATATTCAAACATCAATTATCGATTCGTCATTCGATTTTCCATTCTAGCCTCGTTGGGACATAACGACCCGGAGACACCCTATACTGCTTCCGGTTACATTGGTCTCGCAGATTCTGATCCTTGTTGTGTATTTATATTTATTTATATTTGTTGGTACATAATAAGGGGTGAGAAGAAGCGAGTTACTATGCCACACCATGCAAGGTCAATCCACGTATACAAAGGAGTTCTACGCCATCACGGAGGCCGTTAAGAAGTGGCGTCAATATCTCTTGGGTCGTCGATTTCACATCTATACGGACCATCATAGCCTGAAACATATCCTCACACAAACAATCCAAACACCAGAGCAGCAGAAGTGGGTCACAAAACTTTTAGGGTATGACTTTGAAGTCTTATACAAGCCGGGTAGGGAAAATACCATGGCTGATGCGCTTAGCCGGGTCGATATTCCTTCCATGCTCGCTATCTCATACCCAACAACAACGTGGCTCGAAGATATTCGCACATACTATTCCACCGACCCATAAGGTAAAGAAATTTGCAGCTAGTATCACTGCCGACCTAACTGTCTTTCCTAACCATGTGTTTCGGGACGGTTTGGTCTTCATTACAGGGAAATTGTTTATCCCACCGATCTCCAAGATTCGCGAACAACTCCTTGCAGAATTTCATTCATCATTTATCAGTGGTCACGCGGGCATCAACGCAACGGTTAAGAGGCTCTCCAGTACCTTCACATGGCTTGGGTTGAAGAAGGATGTCACATAATTTGTCAAAAGTTGTACAGTTTGCCAAGCTATCAAACATCCCAATCATAAACCGTATGGTCTTCTTCAGCCGCTTCCAATGCCATCCCAGCCATGGCATGACATCTCAATGGACTTTATCACACATTTACCGCCATCAAAAGGCATGGTTTGCATTTGGGTCATCGTTGACCGCCTTTCAAAGTATGCACACTTTCTTCCCTTGTCTCCTAACTACACTGCTGTTACCTTAGCTTCGCTTTTTATGCATGAGATTTATCGTTTACACGGCCTTCCAAAGACTATTGTCTCGGATAGAGACCCGTTATTTCTCAGTCGGTTTTGGAAGGAGCTATTTAAACTCATGGGCACTAAACTATTGCACTCCAGCGCTTACCATCCACAGACGGACGGCCAAACCGAAGTCGTTAACCGTTGCCTCGAAATGTATTTACGTGCATTTGTTTTTGATGAACCGCGAACATGGGCAAAATTGTTATATTGAGTTCTGCTACAACACTAGTCATCACTCATCAATCAACATGTCCCCTTTCAAAGCATTGTATGGACGAGATGTCACTTCAATACACAACTATCTACCCGGGTCAACAACAACGGGGTCCATCGAGAATTCCTTACTCGAACATCAGAAAATTATGAGTTCCTTGAAGCATTCCATCGAGGTGTCAAAACAAAAGATGGTCACGCAAGCCAACAAACACCGACTTGACAAGCACTTTGAGATTGGTGACTTTATTTATCTTCGCTTGCATAAGTACAGGCAAACCTCAGTCCGTAACCGTACCAACGAGAAGCTTTCCCGACTCTTTTATGGCCCATACAAGGTCATCGAGCGGATAGGGGAAGTTACCTACAAATTGGAGTTACCTGCTGGGTCGAAAATTCACCCAGTATTTCATGTTTCATTATTGAAACCATCGTATGGTACCACTACCGACTCTAAAGGCAACCTGGCTGCCTTTGATCCAAAGGACGACTTAGCGTTTTTACCAGAAGCCATCATCAACTCACGTATCGACTCAAATGGCAATCCAGAGGTTCTAGTCAAGTGGGAAAAGCACAATCTAGAAGAGGCTACTTGGGAAAATTTGAACTCACTCAGGCTGCAATTTCCAGACCTTGATTACATTGGGGACAATGTAAATTCTGATGGAGAGGGGGATGATACGGCCCAACGTGACCAGTCACTTAGCCCACAACATCAAGCAACTCAGATCCAAACAAGGCCTGCCAGAGAAGTCAAGAAGCCCATGAGATATAGGGATTGAATCACAAGTTTGCATGTTCCCACGTTTTCATTACTGCATTGTTGTTACTTTTGTTAGTTTGAAGAAGTCTACTGCATGTTAGGGAAGTTAACACATGATTAGAGTTAGTGGCATGAAATAAGGAATATGGGTGATGAACCCACATTCTCTGCATGTTTAAATTGGAAGTTTGTTTGCATTTGGGAATATACAGAAAATTGCTCCAACTTGTCTCTTAACTCTTTCTTTCCTCTCCTGTACTCGTAGTAGTGCCATCAAAAGATGTATGGGCTTTTAAAATCCGCTCCACTGTTAATAAAAAGAAGTGTATTTGCTAAAACCGGACATGCTTCTTTCGATTATTCCTAACACAAACTCAATTTAACCCACCAACACCCGTGCGCTAGACACGCTAACACAACTGCAACTGACTGTCTTTAATTGAAGCCACCAAATCCTAAACACCAAATCGATGCTCGCAAGACAACAACCACAGCAAACTTAGTTACCCACATAACCACCCTTTCGTGACACCTAACCACGACATACGCAAACTCACCAACATAAACTTTCCGCATTACAAGGATCCCCCCTTTCCCCTTCCCTTTCGTCCTACCCGCATAACACCCAGACCACCACAAAAGTCTGCTTCGCATCATTCGATGGAACGAACTCCCCTCGATCAGTTTCTATCGTACTATAAACAAGATTCCACCGGAGGAAAGTGTCTAGGTGGGAGGGGGACACGGACGAATCCACTTAAGCATGTCCATTTACCAGTAGTGAGCACTAAGCTTGTACCAAAAAGCACGTAGACAGCAACAATCTACTCGAAGATACGAGACGCGAGTTAAATGACAGTTTTATCGAGCGCGTTTTCGTGTCCTGTCCTCATACGAAAACCACGAAGCACCTCTCCTAACATTACACAAACCTCCGACGATTCGACCTATCACGCTAGTGATTCAAAAAACTCGATAAACCGATGTCACAGTTTTATCCTCACAAACCCTGAAAAGAAGCCAGAAAGCGACTTGCCTCCGATATCCATCAAATCCCAATTGCTCAAAGCAGTATAAACACAAGAATGCAATATGCGAACATAAGATTGGACAGTGGAGTGTCCTCGGATGACAGTTAGGACCTCACAATGCACCTTCCACGTTTTAATCCCCATGAATGACCTAAATTTGGCCGGTGCGTCGTCACTTTGTGCTAGTTTTTTTATTTGATGATAATCCTGCTCTACAGCCGTACCATGAATGAACAGATACAACTCAATTCCGCCGTTATGTCCTTTTCACAAGCTACAACTAAATCAATTTCATGCGAAGGTATCTAAAATGTTTTTGGGGTAAACGTATATCTCTGTTCTTCTGGTTCATTCGCATTTCGGGTCAAGAGTATCAACCAAAGCCGAGAAATTGCAGCCATCCAACAGTAAGCCGCAACCGTCGCCTTCACCACGAAACGGGCATATCTTTACTTTGGGTCCTTAGTAGCTGCTTTTAAGAAGTAATTTTATATAAAGAATGCTTTTTTTGTTTATATTATTAAAGAGGGATTATTTGAATGTGGTGTTCTTTATTTATATTATGTGATTGTTGGTTTGTGTATAGTTATATATTTTTAATTTTAAATATTTCCTTCATTATGTATAGATAGTTAGCGTATGATGTCTATTAATAAAAAAATTATAGAATTAACGACTTTCAATATAATTTTTTAATATTAAAGTGAGTAGAATATAAAGTCCAGGCACTACCGTCGGTTGTGTCCCCATATGCACTAATAGAAAAGCAGCCCCTAAAATACCGACATTCGAAGATGAAGGCATTTAAAATGTACAATCAGGTTGATGCCAGCCTTCAACGAGATTAAAATCAAACATGCAACAACACACACACTCCTTAGCCTTCCAAACTTCACAAAACCAATTGATTTTACAAACAGATGCTTCATTGTAGACCGATTAGCGTTTCTTATCACTAGAAAACAATACATTAGAGAGCCTTCTTTAGGAAAAAACTATGCCACACTGATAAATAAAAAACCTAGCAAGCGGTCAATCCACGTATAACAAAGGATTTCTACGCCATCACGAGGCCGTTAACAAGAGCAGTCAATATCTCTTTGATCGTATTCGGTTTCGCACGTATAACCGACCATCATACCCTGAAACATATACTCACACAAACAATCCAAACACCAGAGAACAAGAGGTCCCAAAACGTTTAAGGGTATGACTTTAAGTCTTATCACAAGCCGAGTAGTGAAAATCGCCGGTGGCTGATGCTGCTTAAGTCGTGGATGAAAAGGGGGGTCGATAATCTCTTCCATCACGCTATGTTCATAAACCCCAACAGCAACTTGGCTTCAAAGAATATCGCACATACTATTCACCGACCACAAGGCAAAGAATTTGCACTTAGTATCACCGCAACTGTCTTTCCTAAACATGTGTTTTCGGATTGGTCTTCATCCAGGAGAATTGTTTATATCGCCCCCCGCGCGCGCGAGCGCACGTAGCTCTCTCGCTCGCTCCCCCCCAGACTGACATCGCTAAAAGTCCAAACAACTCCTTGCAGCCTATATTTCAATCATCACTAGTCTTCTCAGGGGTCACCGCGGCATACACCCCAAACTTTCAGAGGCTCTTCCTACCAGTACATTTCACATTGCTAAGGGTTTAAGAGGATGTACGCACAATTTGCGTCAAAGTTGTAACAGTTAGCCAATCTACCAAACATCCCGAATCATAAACCGTATGGTCTTCTGCAGCCCCATCAACGCATCCCACCAAGGCATGTCAACTCAATGACTTTATAACAACATTTACCTCGCAATCAAAAGGCAAGGTATTTGCTTTTTGGGGTCATCGTTGTACCTCCTTCCAAAAGTATGCACACTTTTCTTCCCTTGTCTCCTAACTACACTGCTGTTTACCATTAGTCCTCTTTTTATGCATGAAGATATTATCGTTTACATGGCCTTCCAAAGACTATGTCTCGGATAGAGACCCGATTTCCAGTCGGTTTTGAATGAGCTAGTTAAATTCATGGTCATCTAAATCTGAAAGTGCACTCCCCGCTTACCATCCACAGACGGAGCGACCAGAACTGAAGTCGTTAACCGTTGCCTTCGAAATGTTAGTTTACAGATGCATTCGTTATGATGACCCGCAAACAATTGGTCAAAAATGTTATACTTTAGCTAGTGCTCGCTGACAACTACTATCATCACTACATATCAACATGTCCCCTATCAAACTTGGTATGAACGAATGCCAACTTCGATACAACAACCATCGACCCGTCTACCAGCCCGGTCAACAGCAACGGGGGTCCATCGAAATTTCTATACTCGACACTCAAAGAATTATGTGCGAGAGACGCGAGATGCGCGTCGCGAGTCCATCGAGTGTCTCACACACAAAACAGAAGATGGACCACCAAGCCAACATACGACTATCTCTATAATCTCTCAGCACCTATTGAGATTGGTGACTACATGTTTATCTTCGCTTCAGCATAAGTACTTGCAAACCTCAGTCCACAACCTAACCAACGAGAAGCTTTCCCCGACTCTTTTTTATGGCCCATACATGGTCCTTCGAGCAGATAGGGAAGTTTCCTACAAGATTAATTTACCTGTTGCGTTCGAAAATCTCACCCAGTAATTCATTTTCATTATGAAACCAACTATGTAACACTACCGACCTCTAAAGGCAACCTACTGCCCTTTTGATCCTAAGGAACGACTGTAGCGTTTTTTTACCAGAAGCCCATCATTCAACTCGACTACGCGACTCAATGGCGATCCAGAGGTGCTATCAAGTGGGAAAAGGCACATCAGGAAGAGGCGGAGGGGCGTGGGAAAATTTTGGAACTCACAACAGGCTGCAATTTCCAATCTTGATTACATTGGGACAATAGTAATTCTGAGGGAGAGGGGATGAGACGCCCTACGTGACCAGTTTCGCTTTAGCCCACAACAGCAGAGCAACCAGATTCAAGACAAGGCCTCTAGCCAGTCGAAGTCAAGAAGCCCATGAGATATAGGATTGAATCATCAATGTTTGCTGTTCCCGTAACGTTTTCATTACAGCATGTTAGTTTACTTTTGTAGTTTGAAGAAGTCTACTGCATTTAGTGGATAGTTAACACATGATTAGAGTATAAGTGGCATGAAATTAAAAAGGAAATTTTAAATGGGGGTGATGAACCCACATTCTCTGCATTGTTTTAAACTTGGAAGTTTGTTTTGCATTGAGAATATACAGAAATATTGCTCCACACATTTCTCTTAAACTCTTTCTTTCCTCTCCTGTACTTCGTACTTAGTGCCACAAAATGATGTATGGCTTTTAAGAATCAGCTCCACTGTTAATAAAAAGAAGGGTATTTGCTAAAACCCATGTGACATTCTTTCTCTTCGATTAACAATTCCTGTCCATAACTTTACCTCATTTGCTAAGTAATCCTTGTAAGTTGATATCAAAAGATGAATGTATTGTAAACGCTATGATACCTTAAAAGAATGATTATAAACCGACTAAGATGATGGTTATGATGATTGTAAATCCATAGTACATTTTATATAATAGAATGATCATCCAGGTGATGAGTGAGGATGTAAACCAATGAGAAGACATGATTACGATGCTAATGACGACAGATATCATAACCGATGAGAGATTAACGGGGAATCAAATATCCAATCTGTAGATTCTTCTGGGCAATTTTATTTGTCTTGCCGCAATGTATACATGGTGAGTTAATGATGACCACTACGGTTGAATGGTGAGTGTGAGTGAGTTGAAGTAAGAAGAGAAAAAAATTAATGTGACGCTGAAGTTAGTAGTGAGTTTGGTATTACCACTTTATTTAGCCTTAAAAAAATAAGTTTTTCTTTTCATATACAGAGGCTTCAGAATATAAATAATAACTTTTTTTTTTGAACATATGTAAATAATAACTTTCTCCCTTGTTTTTCACAATTTTTTTGACTCTATATCTTATAATGAAAAGGACATTAGATAGATTGAACATAATTGATTCAAGAAGAGTGAAAAAGAATCTTGAATTGCGTATGCATGTATATTATATTCAACACTAGAATTTAAGAATATGCTTTTGGACCCGCCACCTCACAGAGCTAAGCATCCTTAGATGGTGATATGACTCTTTAATACAGTACGCAGTATTTAATTATTTCATGCAAGCTTACAATCACAATGGCACTCGACCCATAATTTTATATTACACCTAATATAAACCTTAAATTTCACATCTATTCAATTTACAAGTGAATAACAGATTTCGAACACACTCATTATACCTTTATATTAACCATGAAGATTCCCCGAGGTGTTATTAAATGCATTGAATAATAAACCCGCCCGACCCGATTATTTTTATTAGAGCCCCAGGTGTCGTAACACGGTAACATCATTTTTTGGGTGCCACATCAGCGCCACATCAGTATAACACCAACACCAACACCACTCCTCTAATCATAACACCAAATAACACCACTCATCTCTTTATTTTCATAAAACCCCCTAAACAATTATTTCATTATTTTAACAAACTAACTATTTCATTCATAATTAAACATACAAATTACATTAAAAAAAACACATTACGAAATTAAAAAAAAAACATTAGCGAAATAAAAAAAAAACATACGAAATAAAAAAAAACATTACCAAATAAAAAGACATTACTAAATAAAAAACATTACGAAAAAAAATACATTACGAAATTAAAAAAAAAAAAACCTACACGCCTTCGTCTTCGTCGGTCCTCGTCAACCCAAATACATTTTTCATTTTGTTTTTTGATCATTATTTTTTTGGCTTCTTGATCCAATAGGGAGACGTCTCTCCAAATCCTTGTGCTAGTACTAGAAACCTCAACTCCTCAACCGCATTAGTGTGCGGTCCCCTTTTTTTGGCTTGAGCTTCGAAAGCCTTTCGACGTGGCTTCCGTTGTAGAACGAAGCTCCTGCTCCATTAGCTTCCCGAATTAGCCGACGCGCTACTTCCACCGGTGCCTTGAATCGCCGTTGCGTCGGATTTGCTTTTCCCTTGGCGGGTCCCGTGTTTTACTCCGGCGGATTCGTGGTCGTGCATCGTGACAGAATAGATCCTCCTGGCTAGCCCCGGGGACGTCTCCGGTTAAGTCAACTTGTTCCGGTGCGTCCCATTTCGGGTGGAATCTCAAAACGGCCCAAGCATCTTCTTGAAAAAATGCGACCCCTCTATGCTCGTCACGGTAGAAATACTTGAGCCTTTTCAAATAATCCCCAACCGTTTTCGTCACATTTCCCAAACGTTGGCCGTTTTGTACGCGCGTTGAACTTTTGGCATTGACATTTCAAGCGTAAGCCATTTTACTAGTTCAACATAGTCCTTCGTACGGTTTGAATATTTTATTTCGAATTGAACTCTTTCAAGAAACCGATACAAAAACGTGTCATGGCTTTTGTGACCTTCCGACATTATTATCTTCGGAAACGGCCACGTAACATGTTGCAAGCAATTCTTCTTCGACCGGTAGCCAACGGCCCGCTGCTACCGTTGCCTAGGGCTCAGTCTTCAACAATTTTCCCCTTCGGCGCTTTAGTTTTCTTGCGACCAGTGCCTTTTTTGGCGAATCGACTTGTTGAGGTTGAGTGAGTGTTTGGGAAGATTCTGAGCGGAATGATGGTGGATTTTGTTGTAGATTATCTAATCAAAAAACAATCTCACATCTCAACTTACTAAATGTTTAGTCTTTTAATGGATGTATATTTGATATTAAGTTTAAACCATTTTAGCGTAATTTAATTATAGGTAAGATCATTTTTTTAGCCTCATCGAATATGCGGTTCACCATCTTAAATTTTAACTTTAAGTATCAATTTTTCATTATAATTTCTAACTTAAACAACTCAAATCAATACAAATAAGATCAAAATTAATTTTGTAAGTAGTTAATAACAACAACATAAAACTTGTTTACTAGTAGTAACTTGTTGAGAATTTAAAGTATGATCAAAATTTTTAAAAGCTGATATTAAATAAAAAGCCTTCAAAAGCTTTAAATGGAGTGCCACTTGTGACACTACACGTTCTTTACTATCGTTTACGGTTGAGCCAAACTAAGATTGTAAATATATTTTGGTTTGTTTAATACTTAGATCTTTTTTGTTATAGTTTGATTTGTTTCATAATATAATTATACCTTATAATTAAAAGGTAAGATTATTCCCCCGAGGACGTGTTTAATGCAGTCACTACAAACCCGCCCGACCCGATTGATTTTGATATTCACCCTTCTCTCTCATACACGTATTATTCATACGTGTTCTTCTCTGAAAAAACACACCCAAAAACACGCACACCCTCAAATCTCAAATCTCTGACCCAACAATTTATTCCAGATTCATCTTTGTCCTTTAGAAAATTCTCACATCTTGATTCACCAAAATAATCTTTTATGCATCTTCATCTATACAAATATTTGAGGGATGATCAACTCAGCATCATGAGGAATAAGATGGGTAATGAGCTCGCTAAGGGAAATCTAGAAACACAAAAAAGGTACCAAATTCATACTTAAAATTCGAATTTTAAAATTAGGGTTTTATCATAATTTAGGGGTTTGTCATAATTTAGGGTTTTTTTTATCCTATGGTCTTAGGGAACTTTGATTTTGTGAGTCTGCAAGTTTTAAAGATGAAGTAGGCATCGTTGCTAGAAACTAGGGTTCTGGGTTTTTTTGTAAAGATTAAGAAAGTGTAAAGAAGTTTGATTTTTATAAAGTTTAGTACATTTTACTAATGGGTTGGAAATTTAAAGATATTTAAGAAAGTATTAAAAAGATGCGATTTTTTTATTTAGTTTAGTGCTTTTCATGAAGATATATTCGTACAAAATATGTGATCTGTATTGTTGTTAGACTTGAGGTTTAATTGCGCTA
Organism: Tanacetum coccineum; assembly: GCA_026074375.1. Taxonomy (NCBI): domain Eukaryota; kingdom Viridiplantae; phylum Streptophyta; class Magnoliopsida; order Asterales; family Asteraceae; genus Tanacetum; species Tanacetum coccineum. The sequence continues at coordinate 4,513 of BQNB010133710.1, read as the reverse complement.
CTGATGGTGATGGTGCAGGGATGTGACACATCTGTGTTTCTGAAGCCGAGAGAGGTAATGAGAAGTAGCAAAACCACGCTACTGAATGAGTCTGCAACACTAGCTAGCGTTATTAGGCTGAATCAATCAGCCTTTTTTTGTGTCAGGATTGCCAATGCAGAAACAAGCAGATGCCAACATAGCATTATTGCTTTTGGGGCTGCTATGGCACGTGCGACTCATGTATAGATATGCGGCTCCAAGTGATGTGAGTACAACTTCTAATTCGCTCAGCTTATAATGCACTTACCTTAATTAGATTCGATGGTTGATTTATATGTGGTAGTACTTTATAGATTAAAACCCGTGTTATATAAACAAGTTTTTGATAACTAAAAGTAAATAAAATTAACATCTGCATTTGGTATTGCGATTTGTGGCAAATTATATGATTATTGCATTTCGAAAACGCAAATAATTTAGTGGCCGCGTTTGGCAAAGGAAATTAGAAACATGATTTATAGAGTTATATTGGCACAAAACATAATAGATCTTGAATTTGCTGAGTAGAAATAATTTTTTAGTTGCAAATATTTAGAAAATTGACAACCTTGAATGTCTAATTATGTAGGTTGATTCTTGGTTATTGACAAGCGTGTAGTACTTGATATAGTATTACTAAATTTAGACACAATCCTAAGTAAAATGTTTCTGTAAATTCCTGTTTAATATGATATAGGAAGCATGTAGTTATGTAATCATCACCAAATTACTATCTTCGTCGACAATAATTGGGTTATTTTTTTAATACTATTGCAGACACATATGTTTGTTGTGCACATAGAACATGCTGAAACCATGGAACGAGGGAAGCCAAAGATACCCAGGCTTAGTAACCCGAGGCTTGAGACGATTGACACGAAGATGAAATATGATATGTAATTAGGTAAGCTTATTTGGAAAGTCTTAGGAACATAATCATTTTTATGCTCTATGATTACAGCTTTAAAAGATTTGGCGGTGTAGGATTAGATGATTGGGAACGATTTTTATTTGATTCCTGTTGCGTTTTTTCAGGTGTCCTGGATATCCGGTGATGTGCTGAACAACCAATTTGACCATAATGCCTCTCACATGGCTTCCACCCCTCGGTTTTATGGCAACAATGCGACATTATGTTTTAGTAAACATGTAACAAGCTAACAAGAGGCATTTAACTAAAGAGCTTGAAATTTAGGATTGATGGATTAGCTATGGCGAGTTTGAAGCGATGATGAGGGAGAATATTGATTGGAGGAAAGAACCTCTTGGTAAGTGTCTTTTTCCTTGCGATTTGTTTTGCATCTGTACTTCCTTGAAATTTGATTTATGGAGGCACATTTTCATTTGTCAGATTTCGTTTTTGCAAGGTGTGGCTTTAAAGACAACGCGATAGTTCAATACCCGAGCAGTATACCTGGAGAACACGTGTAGCTTGCCAACACAGGTGACAATAACTTTTTGTAAGCAGCAACACTAACTATCGTTGTACATCAAATTGTTTCCTAACTTCGGTCCTTTTTTTAATGTTAACAACAGCGGTCACGAGTGAACCATCCTTTTTTTGAATAATAGTGGTCGACAAATGGTGTCTACTAAACGCCTCCTTCTACCTGTATCTAAACATGGCAGAAGGTGGTCATGGAAACTATGCAACGGGTCAGAGCTATGGTGTGTACCCACACCATCTCTACCGGTATTCTACCATGAATTCCTGTGGAGTGTATGCGCAACAATATGGCACTGCAATCTCCCTCGCAGCTACTCCTGTAATGCAACGTGCAGGTATAATTTGCATTCCATTCCCTATCAACATTAGCTTATTTTTGGTGAAAAAGAACTATATTGACTATAATCATTAGACAATCAATTTCTGATGAAGACAATCGCCTACACGACGAATATGGAAGCTGAACACGCGCTTTCAACAAGGTATGTTGGGCTAATCTATTGTACTCATATGCTTAAAATGCAGTTAAATTAAAGGGCTTCAATCACAGATTACTGTTTAATATTTCCTTATAATTAAAACTCCCAATGTTGATATCCTTAGTTTCCATCAAAACTGCCTGTATGATTGTAAACATAAACAAACTTGCTTATTTAGTTTTCTAAATAAAAGGAACACCCCCATTCTTCATCAGGTAATTCCAAATCACCCCTTATCATAACATTAACGGGCCAATTCAAAAAGCGATCTAAGAACAGAAACGGATATTGATTCTCAAAAAAACACGAATGATGCTTACCGCTTTTGGGCTGCGTGCTAAAAAACATGGAGTTTCTATTCACTTTTTTTGTTTTCCTTTTTAAGAATTTAAAGGTAAAACCTTTTACTTTGAGGAACCTGGCTTAAAGTTACTTATAAGATATATAGGCTTACTGTGGTTTTTGATTTGTGATCAGTTTGTTTTTGTCTTGGGGTACTAAAAAGGAATTGTCGTGTGCTAACCTTCCCCGGACTTTATTTTGCATCGTATTAAATATTAATCGTTTTACGATTTCAATGCCGACTTTTTCCCCATCGCATGACACCCTCGTTTGCCACTGTCATGAATAAGTCTCACACTCATGATAATGGTGTGTTGATTTTCAAGAAGCTATATCATACAATTAATTAAATCCTCATCAACGCACATTGTCTCGCACTCATCTTACAAAAAACTAGCACAAGCATATTCTAAATTAATAAACTATCGGAAAATATAAGAACTGTTTTTATAGACACAAGGTCCAATGTTGCTTTCTCGTAAATCGAGTTGGAAATTTTGTCTCTTTCTTCAGGTATGTGTTCTAATTACTGGTCTTAGGGATTAAAGTTATAGCTGCACAAGAACCATGTCCGTTCTGCTATAAGGCCACGTAAGTTACTTTCTTCCTTCGTTAACCTTTATGATTTCTAAATAATACCAGCCTGCATAGATTTTCTAAAAAATGGGATTAGTGGTTTAGAGTGCATAAGTTATTAGAAAGAGGAAATAAATAAGAGTGTAGTGGAAACTAGATTTAAGCGGCCAAGTAGCCAGATTAGTGTATTGGGTAGCAATTTAAAATAGGGCTAATGATTAAATTAGATTTTGTGTTAGTGTCAACTGAACTGGTCAGGCCAGGTTTTTTCTGCATTCAGAGTACATGGCCATTTATCTAACATTTTTTTAGGAGTTATAGGTATACAATGGATACTTTTGTCTTTGTTTTGGCAAGTTTGGTAAAATCAAAATTCAGGTACTGAACTCTTCAACTTATATCGAAAGCTGAAAATCCTTAGATAGATAAGATAGTCAAACGAATACACAATCCCAAACACTCCTTAAATCTGTTGTTTTAAAACAATTTGATATTGGATTAATTTGTTGTATCTGCTTCATATAACATGGAAGAGTCAGGACCGAGCGTTTCTGACAAGCTCCACCAACAGGCCGAAGTTTCTCACAGGAGTCTGCAAAGTCGTACCAAGCATTCAGACACTTAGGCACTTTGAAAAGTCGTGCCAAGCATTCGAGTGAGAGCCATTGAAGAATACAAGGAGGAAAAGGAATTGGGCTTCAAGACCTGCACTAAACATTTAAAATTATATAGTATAAATCTACATGTTTTTATGTTTGTTAAAAAGATTGTGTTTAGTAATTAGAGAGAGTTACACTATAGTTTCAGGCAGTGTTCATGTTATTTTTGCTCGAGTCATGGCACATTCCAAATGATGGCCCCATCAGCCTATTATCCTAATGCTTTAGTTACCAGGTGTACGTTTTACATTTCATGTTATGGGCCATGGCCATGGCCTAACATAAACCACCATCTCCTCATACGATTGCTATTCGGTTTTTCTATTGTGTTCGGTTTTACTGAAAAAGCTGGATTCATCACAGGGTATAACACCATTAGGGAGGAACAGCAGACCCCGCGACAATGCCAAAAGCCGCACGAAACGCGGAGCTAAAATCACCTAGTGTTACGTTGGTAGAATGCCAACACAATATGAGATGACCTCGGAAGTAGGCATCATAATGCGAAATCTTAAATGTAATGTGACATGCGTGCATTTTAAATCAAGTTGCTACATTGTTAGAAGGAAAGAAATCCTCTAAAATTATGGTCAAACATGATGCGAATATTTTTAAAGTTATCAACTTATCACGTTAGCATTAACAATATGAGAAAAGTTCATTTGCATACCAGTTTCTCCTCATATACTAAGGGACAAATTCCTACCATCCATTTGAGTTTGATCTAATGATGAAGATTAATCTAAGATTTAAACTTAATAAACCTATTTTTCTCCCAATTATTTAAAGCATTTTATTTTTATTCTTTTATTTTCCGTCAATTATTTTCACACACTAAAATGTGTGTTTTCTCCTAGACTCTCTCTCCTCCCTTTCCCCTAAATTAACCCAATCCATTATTCTGTGTATTCAACCATCACCACCACCACAACCACCAAGAGAATGAGACGCAGTGGAACGCCGTCGCTTCGCTTTTAACCATTCTCATC
>BQNB010133709.1:0-18422 GCA_026074375.1 Tanacetum coccineum | reverse complement strand
ATACTAGTAGTCCACTTATCCAGATCTTTACTTAGGGAATCAGAACGTTATTTGTTGATCCTAGGTCACCTGCTAGTCCAACTTGTTCACTAAACCAAGGGAAAAGACAACACGTTATTTGTGATCCTATTACTCTAGATATATAAATTGCAGATATAGAGAGCTATCCCATCTCTAGCTTGCTCTCTATTTTCCAATCCTAGATCCAGTTAAATGATAGGTCGCATACTTAAGCACGTAAACGAGTATAAATTAATAAATATAAAACAACACACAACTTATAAGAAGCAATCAGAATAAACATAAACCAAACATTAAATTATCATAATCATGGCTAATAGGTATTAGCCAATAGCCATTGTAAAGAATACAGGTTTGATATACAAAGATGAACGATTAAGGTAACCTAACTAAGTTAATGAATGATACCAACAACTGAACGCGTATTTAGAGTATAAGAGTTTACAAGGGATTTCCTACGGATTGAAGGGCGTTGAAAGACCTTCTTGGCTTCTCTTCTCTTCTAAAAATTGAACCTGGTGGTTAATGCCTTCTTCTCAGCATTTGGTATATTTTTGCACACTAAAATTTGTCTTTAGGGTTCGGTATTTATAGCATCTGGAATTAAGTCGATACGCTGTATTGGAAGTTGTCAATATGGCGTATTGGGGTCTCTTGGAGTGGGGACCATGATTATAATATTCTAGAATATTCCAATACTTGATCTTCGATACGGCGTATAGGATCTTCTGTATACGGCGTATTGGTCTTTAAATATTCGTGGTTGCTTGTGAAGTCAAGACATATATACGCCGTATCTTCCGTGATGGATACGGTGTATTAGATGTCAGATTAGTAGTCTTTAAGATTTCTTTGTTTAAGCTCCAAAATACGTGCCTTTTAGGTAAACTTCACTAATTGCTTCATATTTACTACAAATAACAAATATAAAAAAATAAGTACCAATTCATGCATAAATAATGTAAAATAAGCAATTTAGCTGGGATAAATGATGCTAAAAAATAGATGTTATTTGATGTCATTAAATATCCCCCACTTGAATCCTACTTGTCCTCAAGTAGACTTTAGAAAACTTATGAAAATGTATCCCAAACTAAGGTTTAAGATTTTGTTCTTTAAGTAATTTTTCGTTTAATTACTAGCACACAACCAAACACCTCACGAAATAGGTTAATGAAAACACTCAAATCACTTAACTAATCTATGTCGTAACATGTAACTAATTCACTCAATTGCTCGATCGTGACGAGTATTCTATCATAAGCTTGACAAAGATACACATCTCTACTACTAAGCTAAGGAGTGACAAGTCTAACAAGGTAAATTGGGTTAAGGTTTAAGGGTTTGATCATTCTTTTTAATCTCTATCAATACCAATATTCCAGAAAAGTTGACAAACCACACATACACATCCATAACGATGGATGAGACATATGTGATTGCGCGCTCCTTAACTCGAATAAGCTAAAGAATAGGATTAGTAATCTTTACCAATAGTAGTAAACCAACAAGGGCGACAAAATCATATATACACATCCATAATGATGAAATAGATACATGTGATTGCTCACTTCCTCATTCAAGCAATACCGAAGGTTAGGGATTAGGTATGGGAAACATATAACTGTTGTTAAAAAAGGAACAAAATAAATAGATTAAGTCCAAACAAATAAGAAACAGTGTTGCTAGTTACTTTCCCAACCATCCCCATGAAAAAGACACAAAATCATAGACTCATAAATGTCTTGATCATAGATCTATAAAAACAACCTTAGTTGGCATTCCCGTAACGGTCAACTCCCAATCATCCATAATATACGTACTATACAACATTGTGGTGATATCTACCATTTTATACATGAAAATACATAGTTGGTTTATAATGGAGACCAACTAGAAATAATATACATCATAACTTTACATCGTTGCTTTATAACACGTACCAACGAATAATCAATCCTTCAAATAATAATATCAGTTAAGCTTAGACAAATCGATTATCTCACAATCCTCACTTTTTTCTCTCTCAATCTTTTTTTGTAGGCAATGTAAAAAAAACCGCTCGGCACAAAATAGAAAAAAAAAATTACAAAAATATTGACTTATTAAAATAAAAAAATACCAAAACCCGCACAAATAAAAAATAGAAAAGAATAAAAATAAAATTTTAACGCAAAAATTAACCCGCACTATTAAACATGAGACCGAAAAAATAAACCCACACAGAATACAATAAAAAAACGCCATGTTCCTATAAAATTATATTAAAAAAAAACCCGCATAGCCAAAAAAAGAAACCTTTAAACATGAGCCCCACATATAAGCTCATATAAGAAAAAAAAAACAAACTATTAAACATGAGGCCGAAAAAATAAAACCACACAAAATAAAAAAAATAAAAAATAATAATGCCTCGCAACTACGCGAAAAAAATTAACGACCCGCAGCAACGCGCGGGTAATCACGCTTGTTTTTTATTAAAGCGCAAGCTCTTCCAACATAGAATTTTTTTCAACATACCTATATGCATAATCATCTTACCAGGTGCCTAATTGATCTTACCGTAACGCATAAACTTAATAAATAAATAGAGAAGACCAAAACATGGCAAGGTAAAAATAAACAGAGCCTCTAACGAGAACACTAGATTTCACATAAAAGAATTTCACGTCAGCAAATTCCAGTTATAATTCTGAGCAAGACCACGAAAACTACTATGATCTACTCTAACTTCTATTTATGATTTTAGGTATTTAAAAATATATTAGATTGGTATGTTCTTTAATTTTAGGTTGTGATATTTTATAGGAAAAACCATTTAGAAGGTTGACTTATTATATGTTTCATATTGAATTTGGATTCCTAAATATAAAAAGAGACCATCATGTAAGCACATGATAAGCAGTTAGGCAATCAAGATGCCTCAATAACCGGTAAGTCCAGGGAAGGGCTAACAGCATTGGCCCATTTGAACACCAATATATTCAAAGTTATATCAATCAAGATTATTATATATTGACGATAGCTCGTCTAGTAGGATTTAAAGTAGGGCTAATTCTTAAAAGAGTTCAAAATCATATTCAAAATGCCTCTTTCATCTTTTTAATATTTTTTTCTCAAACTAACCCAGCGCAACTAGGCAACGTTATAAGAAATTGACATGTGTCTAGGTGTGTAAAAGATGTGTAAGGTATGTGTAAGGTATTTATACATGTTTTGTATATGACAACTTTTACATTTTGAGACAACTGTACTTTGGGCAACTAATTTTTTAGTAATTTTACCCTATTATTTTATGTTAAAATAGTATTGTGGGCAACCTGTACATTAGGGCAACCAATTAATATTTTTTTGGGCAACTACTTAGTGGGTGTAGTTTTTAATAATATTTATGTTTTTCAATTGTATTGTATTTCATTACTCGTAATATTTAGTGTGTGTATAATACACACTTAATTGATACAGAGAGAAATACTCTTCATCTTCTCCCGCTCTCTCCACTCTCTCCAGCTCTTTTCACCATTATCATCTACCTTCATCTTCTCCCGCTCTCTCCACTCTCTCCAGTTATATTTAAAAAAAACCTAAATTTATTTTCGTGTAGATCGCCGAGTGACCCCCCCCATGAAAAATCCGCCCCACCCCCCCCTCCCGCCCCCCCCCCCCCCCCCTTCAAAGCCCCCCACCCACAACACGCACCACCCCCCTCCCCACCTCCCCCCCCCCCCCCCCCACCCGCCGCGATATACATTTTTTTGTTTCTGACTTAGTTATAAATTAAAAAAAAAGGCAAACCCTAATTGTATTTGTAAGTTTTTTTTTGTTTGGATTTTAGCATGTAAATCGCGTCCCATGTGACTATACACTTCTTTTTATAGTCATGTAAGGTATAAATTTAGAGTTTATATTTTGTTTATTGAAATTCAAGATCTCGAGCATTTTTGCATACATATTTGGATACTCAATTTTTTTATTTAAAATAGTTTATTTGGTTATCTGTGTAGTCTTTAATGAGTTTTACTTAATGAATAAAGATTTACTAAAATTACTGATGGTACAAAATGTGTCAGTCGTTCATTTTCTTAAAAAAATTTAAACCTATATTTTTGCAATTATAAAAGTTGGAATTGAAAGCATAAAAGTTAAAGATAATTATTAAAAAGCATTACAACATGAGAATCACCAGATCTCTAGTAGAGTACATGGTCAACCTTATTTAGACGATATGAAAACATAAAACCAACAACACACAACGACATACATGGTTAGCAAACTGGTGTTAAGCAATAATGCTTTTACATGTCTCTGTAGTTCGCCATCAATTGACGTTTTTCTTCCATGCTCCTTAGCAACTCATCCCTGACGCTTTTCAAATATACACATTTTTTCATGTCCGCCCCAGTCATGCATCCTAGGGCGTACTTTCCATAGTCGACAAGTGCGTGATCTTGCAAAACCATGAGATTGTTTATTTCAACCCTACGATCCGTAAACCTATCAGCAAAGCGATGCATCAAGGCTAAAATTTGTTCCTCCAAAATAGCTTCTTCATCAATTGCTTCTTGTAGTTTCATAAGGACAGTTAACCTAACGTTTTCTGGGTTAGTAGCCATGGTAGAAAATGAAAAGATAAAATTAATAAGTTGTGTGAAGGATAAAAATGTTTGTGAGTAAGAGTGCTTAAAATATGTGTCTATTTATAGTCAATTACTTGACAGATACTTTAGTAAATCGCGTGTAATTTGAAGTGATAGACAGCATTGTCATTGAGTTGTCTTGTATGTTACAGTTAAAAAATTTGTGTTGTCAAATCATGTTGTAAATCACGTGAAATGTGCAGTGATAGATAGCATGTTGATTGAGTACTTTTTTTATGCATTATGAATATAAAGTAATTGATTCATATAATATATTGAAAAAACTTATACATAGCAATTAAACCACATACAATCTATTTGATTGGCAACCTTATTTAACATAACTGGAAATAAAACAACAGGAACACACATGGTTGACCTTGTGGTATTTAGCAACAAAATTTTATAATCTATATTTCCATGTAATTGTTAATGAGGTTTTGCTTTGTAGAAATGCTCCTCAACAATTGTTGTCTTGTTCGTAGAATGATGTTTGTGAGTACGTATATCTGCTTCAAGTGTCATTAGTAAAGCATGTAATCCGTAGGTATTGTAGGCAGAGTTTGCAACCTTGTTATTTGTAACGAACGGATATGCATTTCCTCTGTATAACGTGTTAAGTTGCACAACCTAACAATTGATGTGCGTTAGTGGAGAGAAGAAGTGTGTGTATGAGAGACAAGTTTCTATTGTAGATGATAGCCTAGTTGATATAGGGGAAATAGCATGTGAGGTCTGTGTCACGAGACTGAAATAGTCAAAAAAACACTGACATATATCGTATAATTATTAGTGCTAATTGTCATTTTCATTCAACACGCATTAACAACTGTCATTCACTTGTTAATACATATTGAGTTACATGAATATTATTGTTAATACATATTGAGTTACAAAAAGTGTACATTGAAAAATCATTGTTAATACATTGAAAAATCATTGTTAATACATATTGAGTTACATGAATATTATTACAATGATTCTTCCTTTGATCTATTGTTGTGAATGAACATAGAGCTTAGATCTATCTTAGGACATGATATCTTGGTTTCCTCTGACGAGGAACTAAAATTGTGTTTGGAAGAAAAAGAAAGGATTCGTTCGGAACAGGAAAAGAGAATTCAATAGGAGAAGAGGTTGAGGTTGGAAGAAGAGAAGATGTTTCGGTTAGAAGAAGAGAAGATGTTGCAGATTGCGGAGGTGAATAAAAGAAAGCGTTATGAGTTTATGAATTCAACTCATGTTAAAAATATATTGGGCAATTTTCCACCTATCAAGAGGAATGATGCACATTCTGTGACATGCAAAGCAAAGCCGAAAGAAAGTTGGGTTAAGATTAAAAAATACCGCCAAAACGTAAATGATCCATCTTTGGCTGAATTGCTAAAAAAAGTTAAACCATGGGTTGAGGTATGATATTTCTCTACACTGTTTTCCTATTAGTATTTACCTTCTATCCGGCTTTTGATTTTAAACAGTTATAATCTTATGTTCATAGGATGTTTCACGTTTGTTTCATTCAATGGACACAATTTGGTTGTCTGATGATATTGAGAGATTTATTAGTCAACCAGGGCAGCTTAAATCTATGTTTACTTGGAGCGATGATTATACAATCTATAGGAATTCTTTGGCCTTAGATTAGTGTGCTTAGACCCTTGTCGCAAAGGTTGGCTAAGTGAAGAGGTTAGTATTGATAGACAAATTAATGCAAACAATTTATAACAATAAACATTTTGGTTTACGTAGTTATAATATTTTATTTGCTTTGTGTCATTTAAAGCACATAGACTTGTGGGTCAACTATATGTGGCATGGTAGATGTGAGAATGCAAACTGGGCCATGGTTAGTTGTTACTTTGTTCAACTACTTATGTAAAACATCATGCCTTTGTTTTATGCAAACGGTGATAAGTATGGCATTCCATGGAGTGATGTTGATCAGGTACATAAACACATTCATTACATAAGGCCCAACATATATTGTCTGGACTGGTCACTTTCTTCAAGATTACAAAACTAAGAATCATTTTAAATGTTGTACGTTTTTATTCCCATTAATGAAACGGATCAGCATTGGTGTCTTGCCCACCTAGCTATACTGTCTGGATTGGTCACTTTCTATTATAGCAGAGACACGTATGTATGTCGGTGTTTGGCAATGTTTAGCGGTACACTTTAAACTTTAATTATATATTTTTTGTTTATTACTGTTTAGTTGATTATACTACCTAGCATATGCTCTGTTTTTATGATGTTGTTTAGTTCTGTATGGTTTATAATGCTTCCTATAATTTCCTTTACTATAAATAAATCAAATATTAAGTTACCAATAACCAAAGAAACATGCACATTATACATTTCCTTGTAAGTTGTTAGATCTGTTTGCAACTAAGTACACATCCATTCCATTTGTTTCCAACTAAGTTGTTTTCTTTTAAGTACAGCTCTTCAATTAGCATTGGTATTATAATCAAAGTAACCTACAATGAGTTGTCAATAAACCTTTTGACTTGTTGACCATACCTGCCAATATCATTTCAATCACTCTAATCACAATTAAAAATTTTTGGCATTCTTTTCTTCTTTCAAATGACCCACTATTGGCAGTTTTACCAATATCAATTTGGGCCAATTAATTTTCAGTACTTATTATTTCTCTATATAGTTAGTTCACAACCCACACATTTTCATAACACATCCTATTAAAAAACCTTTGTACACACACTTAGAGGCACATTACACACCACAATGTCTCAGCTATACCTCTTTACACTTTCAACAAACTCCCTCTTAGTGAAAGACATGATGGTTAAGTTGTTTGAAATTGACAGTGAAAGGGATTTAAGGACAATTGCTGATACTTATGCAATGTGCCAACAATTGCATGTTCGTTGTCACGAGAGGCGAGAGCAAATGTTAGAGATGCAAAGCTTTTTGCACGTGTCAACTAGTCTTGCTGAATCCTACAAATTGCTTGAGGAGCTTCAAGATTTTGAGTTGGAGAAATGTAGGGACTTGATGAAATCAATAAGTGAGACTTAACTCAAGGTCTTGAAGACACTCTCTTTCCTTGCTAAGCTTCGCCGTCAGTAATCCGAAAGTCATGTTATGCTTAGTGTTCACTGTAATCTTCTGTCAATCGTATCTTTTGTGTTTTGCTTCTTAAGTTGGTCTTGTTTAGATTATTATGTACTCTTTTGTTGTGAATGCTTACGTTAAGCGATGTACTTGTTATGGTAATGGTAATAGCAATGAAACAATTTGCTCTTTTTAATGTTGGTTTTTATATTGATTGTTATGTTCATTATGGTCCGTCTGTTACACTTACTATACTGTATGTTATCATACAGGAACGTCTTCCCGTTATCTTAGAAGGTGCTAAAGTATTTGATAAGAAAGGTATACATCCTAGTGATTATACCATTAGTTTTAAAGCCTTCGCGGGACAATGTTTAACATAGGTTGGTATATATAGTGATTGTGGTGTGTGAGTTTGTATATTTTTATATCGGTTGGCGCATGGCTTATCTTTAGATGTTGAAGATCCTGTTGACGTGGCCTTGGAATATCGTGAGAAGATGGTTTGTTTATTTTTCTGTCACAAAGTTGATAAGTGTTAAGTGAAATGTAATTCTACAATATTGACTAAATATTTTAACTAGTGATTAGAATTGTTTTGGCATTTATACCTAGGGGCATACTGATTTATAAGGGCCCCCCATGTTTTAATTGGTAAAGAAAACAAATAGCATAAAAACACAGCGGAAACTACAAAAGATTACATAAAACCATATCAGATCCATTACAAAGTTTTAATTACACAAGGACTAATCCATAAACATTACTAAATAACCAAACAAGGATGTGTAACCTTAGTTTGATCATCATTTATATAGTTAATAATAAGAACAACCTAGAGTTTTTTCATATAATCAACAAACTCTGTTTTTTCAAATGTCCTTAACTGAGTTTCTGAGATCTTCGACAAAATGTCTCTCATAAACTTCAAATCTTGGTCTTGTTGTTCTCTGAAGAAGGCCACACTTTTCTTCATTTTTGTATTCTTGTATATCGCGGCTTCATTGATTATCTCCTGCCTTGTGTTCAAACTAGCCTGGAGTTCTGTAGCAACCTCCATCAGTCTCCTCACTATGTCATTGTCCCTAACCAACTCTCTATCCATCATAACAGTCCACATCTTGGGCAAATCTGTAGAGTTGGATGTTTCACGAAGTTCTTGAAGAGGTGTTTGGTTCATTTTTTTTAGAGTGATTGGTTGTTTGTAAAATGATATGAAGATGATTTTGGATAGTGAAAAAACCCCTATAAATACTACTTAAATGCAACTGTTGTGTGTATTAATGAAACTGACACGTTCCCAACTTTTTTCAAAGGGGCATGACGTTTAAGTTTTTTTTGTACACAACTTTGGCGGGTTCATTTTTTGTTAATGTTAATTAATTACAAAAAGCCCAAACAAATGTAGCCCAAACAGTTTGTAAATACCACTATTACCAAGCCCACAACATATAAATACCTCTTAACACCTTAGTTTACTTTACTAGTAACTATGAAATCAACTTTAAGTACAACTAGTTGAGATTTGTCAATATTTTCAACAGGTACATTATTCAACTATGTCTACGCATTTTAGTTTCTCCAAACTTATGTACGAACCCTATATTTGCTTATTTTGTCAGGTATGAAAATTATATTTGTTTTATGTGCATTTGTTAATTAAGTTTACAATGTTGATTTATGTTCTTAACATGTGTACTTACATACTTTGTTTAACTACATTTTGTTACAAGACAAATGAAAAGCCTGAGAACTATGTTATCTTTGAAGTTAACTATGATGGTGTTTTCAATCTACACCCTTTAAGGTATGATCATGGCAAGATTTTAACTTTAAAGTTATCTAAGTTAATCAGGATGAGTTTCTCAAAACTGCTAGATATGTTGTCATACAAACTAGAATGTGAGATTTGGGGTATCTTTTATAGTACTCCTAGATCTAGCCTAGAAGAAGGATTAACCATTGTCGAAGATGATTTTGATATGAATAAAATGTATTACATGGGTGAAAAGTATGGGTTAATTAACTTATATATAGCCCATTTTCCAAAACAATTAGCAGAATATTACTATAATAACTTGAGTTTTGATGCGGCTGATGAAGATGTTTTTCGTAAAATCAAAACTCATGAAAAAATGATGCAAAATGCTGGTCTTATGTCCCCTGAGGAGCTTATCACATGGGAAAAAGAAGAAGCTGGTTCACCCTTGTTAAGAACACACCCTTTTTTAAAAAAAGGAGTTGAATTCCCATGTAAGAACTTGTTTGGGGATTTCTTGCATGTTGACAATGCTGCTGATGAATTAGGCTTGCATGATAATTGGTTATATGAATGACTGAGTTTGGATGGTCCTATAGATGTTGGGGGTCCAAGTATGTATGTAGATGAAACTGTTGTTTGCGATGGCCATTCACTTCCTGATATACAAAAAGAATGTTTTGCAAACTCTGTACCATTGGATTCTGTAGGCGCAAATGTGCAGGTAGTGTTAAAGAAGAAGAAGGGTAGAAGTATGGTCAATGTTACTAGAAAGAGAAAACATCAATACTATAAAAAGATCAACAGGTTCATGAAAGTTCGTGGTAAAAGATATTCAGTTGAAGTAGGTAAAGAAAGGTTGGGTGGTTTGGTTGCATTGAATGATCATGAGGTTGATGATGATCCGCAACTCAAGTCACAAGTTTAACTGACAGTTGGTGGCCTCTAAATAACAAGGTTAGTTGGTTTTACTTATAACCACATCTTTTGTAACCATAACTATTCTGGTGCAATGACTTATGAGTAAGCACATGTTTTGTAATATAATGATAGTTGTGCACACATTATATATTAAGCACAATATCTTGTCACAATATGTAAGTTGTGCACAAAGTTACCATTAATCAAGTGTTGTATGAACTTATCCTTAGCTACCTAATCTGTATTAGTAAGAAAATTATTTACTATATTTTGTAATTGGTTGATTTGTTGTGTTCAGGATTATTTTTTGTGCATTCTTGTGAAAGTAGTAAATGCAAATTTAAAACATAGTCTTAACAAATAAAGTTGCCCAGTTGCCAAATAAGTTATAGTTATTTGAATATTAAACACAACATCTTAACGGATTCATCTTGAAAATCTCAAAATAAAGAAAGTACCACACCTTAGTTTATGAAGTTGTTTGGTGTTAGGCACTGTGACAAATTACCAAACATCGCCGTATTTGATGACTCAGGATTTTGCTCATAAATGAAGTAGTTGGGTGTTCTCTTGCTGCGGATGATACATATCTTCCATGTTATTTGAAATGTGCTGTGGTTCATACATTATACACTTCATGATTTGCCTCCTCATCTGAAGCGTTCATGAAGCTGTCTCTTGGATTAGATGATTCCTGCATGCCATCTATTCTTATACTTGTGTTTTGTACATTACAACGTAATTAAAAGTTAGTAGTTAATTAACCAAACATTTACATTAATTCCACAAATTCATACTTACTTGAACACTAGGTAACAGAACATTACAAGCCGTTCTGTTGTGACCCATGGCACCACACCTTCCACACCTAGTAAGTATCGGCCCCTCCCTTTATGATCGGATTTGATCTCTGTTTTTTGATCTACTAGGGAGTTTATTACCCATCACAGGTGGCAATACAACTTGGAGGTCATTTGGAGTCTGCCAAGTTGGTATATCTTTTACAGGATAAACGATGCCTTCGTATGTAGCTTTAATTGTGGAATTCAAAAACCACGGTTTTGCCAAATTGTTAACATTAGTTAAAGCCTCTACTTTGGAAATTGCACAAACGTGGCCACATGGTAAACCAGATAGCTGCCATCTTTGACATGTACATTCACATTTTTTCAAATACACCATATTTATCATTTTGTTGTCCCGAACTTCATAGATGTTGTACCTTAAAACAAAATTAACGCTCCAATTAGAGCTCTTTAACATTCTATACCTTATTTTGGCACTTGCCCATGGTGTTAGTTCTTCATCATGTGAATCGAATATACAAAAGTATACATCTAAGTTAGTGTGCAATAACAATCGTTATAGGTTGTAAAAATTAGTAACTTATAAAGTTGAATGAATACCTTCATTTTTTTTCTCGATGTTCATAATACCACTTTCTAAGACGATCTATATACCAATCCATCAGGGCAGTTATTGGCATTTTCCTAACTTCTTTTGTTAACGCATTTACTGATTCAACAATGTTAGATGTCATGTAGTTGTATCTATTTACAGGGCACTTTGCCCTAGACCATTTCTCAATTCTAGCTTCAACTAGTTTGTAGTGAGCATCAGGTCTTACAGCTTGAATATCAGACATAAGCTTATCGAATTCTTGCTCGGTGTACGCTTTGCATGTCTTCCAGTATAACACCTTATACCTTTCACTTTGCATTCCACAATTCATCATTAAATGACGACAACAAAAACCATGAAACGAATTAGGAAAGACAGTTTTACAAGCAAGGATGATCGCATAATGTCTATCAGATATTATTGCCAAATTTGGTACTTCCCCTATGCAATCTTTCAACTTGCTCAGAAACCATGTCCACGACTCACCAGTCTCACCTTGTGACACACCAGTAGCAATAGGTATAATTTGGTTGTTCCCATCCATCCCAACTGCAATGAGATTTGTTCCTTGATAAGTTCCTTTAAGATGTGCGGCATCGATTATGATCAACGACCTCATATAGCATAAGAAACTCTTAAGCTATTACAAGAAAAATAGTAAAATTATTATATAAGGCTTAATTCGGTAAAAGGTAACATAATAACATTGTTAGTGGATTGTTGAGGGATCCTTAATGGAAAGTATAACATTTCCATTGGCTTAATATGGTAAGGTAAGTCATTATAACCACAACCTTCCTCTTTATAAAGGGGTCAAAGTAAATCTAACCAAACTAACTACTCCCATTACTATTCTACCAAATATATTAGATTTTTACTTAGGGCCCTTTTACTTATCAAAATATATTGACAATGGCATCTTCTGGATCATCTAAGAAACTTGTACCCAAGTACATCAAATTTATCATGTTGCAAAAATTATCTGAATGCAAGCGTTCTGTTAATTTTCTTCGTGGTGAAGTTCGGCATGCAATAATGAATATTGATCATCTCAATGGTTTGATTGAGATGATGGAAGTCATGGAGTTCACCTTGGAAATTTATGATAGTGTGTGGTGTTTGAGGGAGATGGTTAAGGCTGAGAACAAAAGGCTTTTGGGTTTGAACAAACATCTGGTTGATGCAGAAGAGGATATCAGGGCCAAGGAAGGGTATTTGGAGATCTTGGAGGAAGCTATATACTCTCGTTAAGGAAGGGGGGTTGGGTGTCTTTTGGGGTTATGTCTTTTGGGTAGATTGTCTTTTGGGTAGGTTGTCTTTAGATGAAGGTGGGCTTCATGCCCTTATGTATTTTGGTTTGATGTATGTATGTATGAAACCTTCTAAATATATGAATGTTAATGTTTAATTATCAATGAAAAATGTTATTCTTTTCTAAAAAATTGAAATCAATGTCTGGTATCTGTCTTTGTTTAGCAATGATAGTACTTTGAATTTGTTGGAGGTTTACTATGCTAAGTTGTTTAACTTGGTATTAGCAGATTTGGAAAAGGGTGTGTTTGGATTTGGGGGCAACTTTATATGGTGTTTGACTGTTTTCAAGGCTTCTGGGCAACCTACAACCACAGGGACCATTATTGTGTTTAAGTGAAACTATGTTGGACCACAAACCAATCCCCACATACTTTACACTTGCAGATCTTTTGGAACATCCGCTTTGTCATAACCCCACATAGATCTTTCTCTTTTTGGAACATCCTCTTTGTCCTCAAATCTGTTTCTTGTCTTTTTTTTTATCAAAAATGGCAAATAACATGTGTATGTCCGCTATCCAAGAAGGTATGTCTGATTTTGCAACCTCTTTAATAGCCCTAATTGTTCAATGTCAGAATATAATTTTAAATATTATTGGATTCTTAAAATAGTTATTTTATTGTATTTTATTGCTTTTTATTGTTTTGTTTCATAACGAAAATAGAGTTTTTCCAATTATTAAAATTGAAATAGGATTTTCATTATTTTAAATTAAAATTAGGGATTTTCATTATTGTGACTAATATAGTTGATTTGTTTAATGTTTCCTAAATATCGTGTTTGATTTAATTATGACAGATGA
The DNA here is from genome assembly GCA_026074375.1 of Tanacetum coccineum. Taxonomy (NCBI): domain Eukaryota; kingdom Viridiplantae; phylum Streptophyta; class Magnoliopsida; order Asterales; family Asteraceae; genus Tanacetum; species Tanacetum coccineum. Next base: position 4,486 of record BQNB010133709.1, on the reverse strand, counting down.
TATGCCTATCATTGATGAAGTTGTCTTTAAAATACACAAAAGAGGGGTTTTTGAATTTGATCCTCTAAGGTATGTAAATGGGGTAGTTTATAGTGTTTCTGCATTCACTTGTGATAGGGATATATTCCCTACATGTCTAGATTGGATTTTGTCTAAGATAAGTGAAGAAAAATGGGCTTTGTTTTATTGTTTACCAAACAAACAACTAGAACATGGTTTAAAGTTAATCCACATTGACAATGATGTCCATTCTTTTTGTGCTGATGCTGAACTGAATGGTAAGATTCACATGTATATTGCTCATAGCAGCTTCCACTATTGGTTCGTCTTGGTTATTAAAACCCAACAACTTCATAAAATAAGGGGAGGGAATGGTATACATGATAGTAAACGATGTTATACTACCGTCGTGAATAGATAACAATTGACCGACAAAAATAAAGTTATCAGGTGGAAATACATTTCTAGATAGTAAGAGAGAGTTTCAGATATTGGAAATAGTTAACGGAAATCCTAACGGTCGTATTATGATGTCTGGTATGTCAATGACTTCAAACTGGTGGGTATTCATATCAAATGAAACTAGTAGCGTTTTCTTGTTAAAAACATCACTATTAGAAACAGACCTTTCATAACCAAGCCAATAAATTAAGCCACCAACAACTGCTTAATTTGACCGTTTGAATCTAATTGATTCTCGGGGCAAACGATTATTGGCAACTTGGTTCCATGTTTCAGAGCTCATTGTAAAAACACAAACATACCAATTACCTTGTCCAGAATCCGGGTATGAAATCTCTGCAATGGTTGGGTCTAAAGTATCGGGAGGAACACCAAATCCTAAAAGGATTTCATGATAAACTGGGATATTATTAAAAACAGGAACAAAAATCCCAATAGATTTTTTAACTGACGGGTTCCAAAGAGTAGCCGATAAATTATTACCAAATGAAAAACACCAAAGCCCCTGCGAAAGTGCGAAGTACCAATTGTTTTATGATTTGAAAGATTTAGGTCTGTATCTACAGGGGTGTGGATTAAAGTTTCATCAATAGATAACATAAAACCTTGAAAACCCTTAGTATAGTTTAAAAAAAATAAATCATTCTTTGACTTACGAACACCGTACGTAAAGACAAAGGATGAAGAGTCTATCATACACTTCCAGGACTTTGATACACTGCGAAACTGTAGTAATGACTTCACGGGAAGTCTATTCATTATCTTCTCTTGTATTTTAAACGGTATGTTGTCTGAGATTTTTGGAATATCTTAATACTAAGATATATGATGATTTTAGGGTAAGATTCTTGTTATAAACTGATGTTTGAAAGTGAAAAAGATTAGTTACTTATCTTGTAAAAGTTCAAACATTACCTACTAATACACCTAACTTAAAGGAGGCATTTAATTTTGTGTACTTGGTTGTACTATGTACAGCTTTATCATGTTATGCCAAGTATACTTTCCCCTTTCTTATTAAACACAATACCACACACCCAAATCCATTAAAAAAACACAAAAAACACCCAAGAAACCCTAAAAAATCGACCATGGTAAGGTGCGATAAGTGTGATTCAATAGGAGTGATTCGTACTCCAGGTACACAAGAGAACCCAGGAAGATGCTTCTATTGTTGTTCTAAAAGGGTAAGCTATCTAATTTATATTACATAATTTATTTTCAACATAACATAAGCTTGATATTTTCAATTTGACTTAGGGTTCAAATCACGGGTTTATTGATTGGTATGATGAAGAAATATGTCAATGTTCTGTGGATATAATTCCTGGGCTAATGAGATCAATTAACCAGTTAGAAATGGAAGTCGCGGACAATCGTGCTAAAAAAGGAGGATGAAGATGGTGTTATACTTAAGTTGGGCTTTTTTATTTTTTTTATTATATGTTTAACTAATGTGATGTAATAAGTAACTTTGGAAGTTAATGTAATTCCAGTAATATAACCTTTGAACCTTATCTTAGTGAAATGAATGTTATGTATTTTTTTGGTAATGTTAAGTATGTTGCTTGTTCATTGGGGTGAATTGATTATTGCTATAGCAGACAAAAGAAAGTCAATAGAGTTTGCACGCCATATTGAGTATATTAACGTATATGTCGTAAATGTTATTCAATTCAAGAGACTTAGAAGGGGAATGTACCTTCATCCATTAACACAGATTTTGGTGCTGCGAACTTGTGATTCCAAAAGTATTGAAGCATCGTTTCACGATAGGCTAACACTGTTTGTATAGGGTCCTTGAATGCCAAAGGCTGTTTACGGCTCAGTCGGTATAAAAATATACAAACCCATACACCACAGTCGCCAGAGTCGTCTGCTTGCCTAACAACATTTGGAAACGCGTATTTGATTTCATACTGCTCAACTGATATCCCTTTGCTGGCTAAAACTCCATGCTCGTTTAGATACGATGTAAGCTGTTGTGGCAAATTTCTCTTCATGTTTCTCCACCATGGTCTCCTATTTCCCTTGACCCAACCAAGAGTATCATAAAAGGTAACCACACCAGTAGAGATTTGGAGCTCAGCTAGACACCAGTGTCTTTCTGGCTCATTGACGGGAAAATATACCTATTTAAACAACTACTGTTATATAAACTATTTGTACACATATTATAAATATGTTTTAGTTAAGGTTGATAACCAAACACACCTTCTCAACATTTCGCCAGGGCACAGGATACATCACACCGTTGGAAAAATAGTCATGCATTGATCCACCTAGTATGCATGGTAAGAAAAATGGGCTTACCATAGCCCAATCTGCGTCGGGCTCTCGAAAAGACCACATAAGATCAACCCATAAATCCAGGTGCTGTGTATGAAAAACAAATTAAATAAACTAAACAATTTAATAAGCTAAGAAATAAGAAATGCATATGCTGAGAAAAATTAAATTACTTACACTGTCTCCCAACCAGCCTTTTTTTGCGAGGTCAAGACAGGCTAGCTGTAACCAGAATATTCTATCAACAGTTAAGGCATGCCATATTGAGTATATTAACGTATATGTCATAAATGTTATTCAATACAAGAGACTTAGAAGGGGAATGTACCTTCATCCATTAACACAGATTTTGGTGCTGCGAACTTGTGATTCCAAAAGTATTGAAGCATCGTTTCACGATAGGCTAACACTGTTTGTATAGGGTCCTTGAATGCCAATGGCTGTTTACGGCTCAGTCGGTATAAAAATATACAAACCCATACACCACAGTCGCCAGAGTCGTCTGCTTGCCTAACAACATTTGGAAACGCGTATTTGATTTCATACTGCTCAACTGATATCCCTTTGCTGGCTAAAACTCCATGCTCGTTTAGATACGATGTAAGCTGTTGTGGCAAATTTCTCTTCATGTTTCTCCACCATGGTCTCCTATTTCCCTTGACCCAACCAAGAGTATCATAAAAGGTAACCACACCAGTAGAGATTTGGAGCTCAGCTAGACACCAGTGTCTTTCTGGCTCATTAACGGGAAAATATACCTATTTAAACAACTACTGTTATATAAACTATTTGTACACATATTATAAATATGTTTTAGTTAAGGTTGATAACCAAACACACCTTCTCAACATTTCGCCAGGGCACATGATACATCACACCGTTGGAAAAATAGTCATGCATTGATCCACCTAGTATGCATGGTAAGAAAAATGGGCTTACCATAGCCCAATCTGCGTCGGGCTCTCGAAAAGACCACATAAGATCAACCCATAAATCCAGGTGTTGTGTATGAAAAATAAATTAAATAAACTAAACAATTTAATAAGCTAAGAAATAAGAAATGCATATGCTGAGAAAAATTAAATTACTTACACTGTCTCCCAACCAGCCTTTTTTTGCGAGGTCAAGACAGGCTAGCTGTAACCAGAATATTCTATCAACAGTTAAGTCCTGAAATCCCCAGGGAAACCGATACTCTGGCGGATCTTGCATTTTTAGAAATTCAGATATCTCATCTGGGACAGTTACGTTGTCCTTTTTGCATCCATCCGTCCTTGACAAATTCTAGATAATGATATTAAATGCAAAAATATTCATATTCACAACATTTAAGTTTGCTCTTATATTTAGAAAACAAAAATAAAGTCAAACCTCAACAAACACTTGTAGTGTCATCAATTCATTAAGGGACCTAATTTTCGGCTGTCCGGATATTTCCTGTAAAAAATAAAGTATAAATGAATGTAGGATTGGTATAGTAAGAATATCAGTATACCAATTGAATTTACAAACATTTCATAGTACCACCTCAAACTCAGGAGCCACAATAGTATCCCCGATGGAAGTCATGGATCTTGTTTTTGGAGGGGCTGGAGTAGTGGTTCCTGGTTGACCATATCTGTGCATCAATTAGCTCATCAACGCGTTGATATTCTAAAGGTGTATCTTTGACAGGAAAATTCTCCTCTTAATGTTGAAACTTTATATCATCTAAAGAAACATTAGGAATCATCTC
>BQNB010133707.1:0-15282 GCA_026074375.1 Tanacetum coccineum | reverse complement strand
AAGTTTATTTTTAGTAATTCATTTTTCTTTAAAAATTCATAAAAAATTCAAAAATAGTTAAAAAATTATAATTCTTTTTCCTAAAATTTTCTTTTTAAATTTGTGATTTTTAGGTATAAAATTTGTTAATAGAAGTGCTTTAGATTTTAAATTTCAGTTTTAGCTCACGTTTTGTAATTTTCGTGTATTAAAATTTCGTGCTAGTTAGTTGTTTTTAGTTTGTGCTATTATATTCGTAGTGCAATTCAAAATTCAAAAAAAACCTTTATTCATTCTTAACTCGAATCCGAATTATTCCCAAATTTCAATTCACGACTTCGTTGGGATACGACCCGAGAAGAAATACTTCCCGGTTAAAAATATACGTATTGTGTTTTCTTAAGTGAGATTTTATCCTTTTATTTTCTCTTGTTTGAGAAGTAATTGGGAAGAATTATCACGGGATTTATACTATACATATATAAATTTGACTAGTGCTCACACACTCAACCAGTACGTATGTTATATACTTAAGCCTACTTATTTATAATTTGTCACTTACAAAAAGAAGCATTCAACTCCTTGTAACTGAGAATTAATAAATTCATAGTTCAGAGATTTATAATTTCCTTATTCAAATAAAGAGGTGACCTAATTTATTTCAATAAGATGATCATAAATCGTCTTACCTAAGCATAAAAACATGATATGGTAATGTGTAGAAAATGAATTGTTAGATAATATTGAGATGTTGATTGTACTGACGCCCATATAATCGAGGATGATAATTTAGTTGCAAAGGAATGAGGAGAGAGTATTCAGATTTTTGAACATAAAGGAATCCGATGGAATTGACAAAAGATGTCGAGTTTTATATATCAATCATATAACAAGATGTAACGGAATCATCACTTATTATTTCATAATAAACTTTTAACATACGAACATTACATATGCTGAAGTATCCTGTAGAGCATAAAAGAAACAGACGACGAGATATGTCTTTCTTGATGAATGGGGTTTTTTAAGATTGAAGAGATTCTGATGAGAGATGAAAATCCTCGAGATTTGTATTTATAGGTAAAATCCTAAAGTGAACAAAATCAAGCTTGGCTCTAAGTATGCTTTCCTATAGACCTGTTGTTTACTTTCGAGCACTGGTTCGCATAATGTCCTTTCTTTCCACAGGCATTACAAGTTACGGATATCGTTTGTAGATTAATCTAGTGTGTTGATCTTTTGATTCCAGCAGATTCATGTCAGAAGGTCCAATCATGTTGCAAGTTCGACACTTGACAGTGCAAGGACCTATGTGATGCAGGGTGCACCTTTCACACAAGGGATGATTCCCAGTATACCCATTAGTAGAAGTATAAGTCCTGAAGGTATTCTGCATTCTTGTTCAGCTGCATGTGGTGAACAATGTTATGGTAGTTATGTTATAGTTTATTCTGATAGTTGTTGTTGATCTGTTCCCATATCCTCAAGTCTTTGTTACGGTCATAGCTACTTGCAAGAAACATGCTTTTTATCTTGATCCATTAGCCTTTGGGCTATGTTGATGGCTTCCTCCAAAGTTTGAGGCTTCGAGGCAGTAACATTTCCTTCAATAACTTATCTAGGTAATCCTCATTGATAAGACTTTCCCTAAGTTTCATCGGCTTTGGTACCAAATGTTTGGGCCTAAGACGGCTAATTTCTTGAAAACTCCAATGTAAGTCTTAATATATTTCTTTCATAACCAAGATGTAAAGATTCGTCATCCATCTTCTTGATCATTACGATGGGCAATACATATCCGGTTAAGAGTCTTTTCAATTCGATCCAAGTAGATTTTTGATTGACTTTGATTATATTCCATATTTTATTCCAATAGGTTGAGCGTATGAATTCCACCAAGACAGGGCATCATCAGTTAAAGTACCGATAGCATATGTCACTTTATTTTCTTCGGCACAGTGGCTACGAGAAAATACCGATTCAGTCCGCTCAAACCAGTGAATGAGGCTAACTGCTCCTTTCGTTCCATTGAAGTAGAAAGGTTGACAGCTAACGAACTCTTTATAGTTTCCCGTTTTTGCTACAGGAGTTCCAGTAGGTCTGGTGTTCCTATTGGGATTACTAGCACTTGCCATTGATGCAGCTTGTGCTTTCAGAGCTGAGGAAATGCCATCATTAATTAGTTGCTGGATGGCAGCTAAAGTTATGGCTGGTGTTTCAGATGTTGACGTCCTTTTGGGAGGCATTCTATCAACAAAAGATAACGCGTAGTAAGAATGACATCACAAGTTTTGAAAGGTAATATTTAAAAGAAAATGTGATGCTAAAAATGCTTAAAGAGAAATGCTTATTTTTGAATTTTAAGCACTTAGGGGTTATGGTATGATTCATGAAGATGGAGATAATGATGCAATTAGTGGAAATGATGATAAGTTGGAAACAATAAGATACGAAACGGGATTGCCTTTATAAATAACTTGCCTTCTTACTGTACATAGTCAAGATTTGACAAGCGTTTTTATTTATACCACACATCCCGTGGCTAGGATAAAGTTATATATAGCTTGATGATTTTGATCCGGTAGATGATATCCTAAAGATCTTCCTGATTTGTTTGGTGACGAGCTTGGATTTTCTCAATGATTTGTTCAAGATCAGAAATTTTTGTAGTGAGCAAAGGCAATCTTATCCTTTTGCCCTAACCGTTCCTTTTGAAGTCTGATAATCTGAGTGCGGATTCCCTTAAGTTCGGTCTTTAGTTTGTTACCATTAATACGTCCTTCTTCCATTCTCTCAATGCGGTGAAGATGGAGTTCATCTAAATAATTCAAGATATCTTCAACTTGTTTCTCATGATGTTTCAGATACATCTTATCTGAACATTTTCCTATTTCAAATACTTGAGGTGGGGTAGGAGTAGAAACTGAGGAAGATGGTGATACCAAATTACAAGTTTGATTCCGAGATGAATTAGATAACGTAGTTGAGGAAGAAGATGGGGAATGGATTCGCTTCTTAGGTGGTAATAGTTTTTCAGGAATAAAGAAATATCGAGGATTAAATAGTAGTGATGGTGGTAATATCGGAGATAGAGTCAAAATAGCTGGTGGAGTAATAGGATCTGGTGATGAAATAGGTAATTCCTTAGCATGAAATGCTTGTACGTCCTTCAAATAAGTATTATTGTAGAAAGATGAGAATACCGGTGGAATCATATTATCGTTAGAGTTTTCCGAAGAGTTAAAAGAATTGCTTCCCAATGAAACTGGGAAATAATCTGATGAGACCGAAATATAGTTAAGAATATTCATAGAGGAAAAAGCATCCTCAATATCGGAAGTAAAGTGGTTGGGAGAAGACATCGTTCTATTAACAACCTAGTTTGTAAATAACATAAGTTATTTATGTAATAGTATAATAGATATGTATATTTACATACTTGTTCCGGAATGTAGTGGCACGGAGGACTTTGATGGCTAGAAAAAGAAATGTGGTTATAGTTAAGGTTTTGACCTTGTTCTCTATAACCATGGCGCTGATACCAATCTGTAACACCCCCATTTTTACAATATAGCAGCGGAAGCTAATCTGGGGTATTACTTCATGGATACAACAATCATAATCATAGAAAATGACCCAAAAGAGACGTTTATTCAAAAGATATGTTATCATTCATTTCAAATCAGAGTTTTACAAAGGCAGGTCCCAAAATCTAGAAACATAAAATGTGAATGATAACAAGTTTTAGCCATCTTCATGTCCATGCCTAACTCCATGATATATGTTGCCTCCAAATTTCTATGTTAAACATGCATATCAAAGGGTCAACACAAAGGTTGAGTGAAATTCATAGGTTTGAAATGTAATAGTTGAATACAAGTTATAGTGGAAATACTCGTATTGCAGGGACAATCATCATGGGGAACATTATTTATTGCATCTAATGCTCATGACTATCAATCATTTAACAGGGAAATCACCGTAGTGATATTGGTTAGGGACAGATGTCCCCGTGGGAAAAGATAACTTGCAATGGTTACCTATTAGGACAATATAGTGCGTTTGGCTGCCCCATGCATTGGGTTTACAAACGGGAGCCTGTTCTCCCCCAATAGATCTATTCACAATTATGCGTATCACTCACAATGCAAGTAACTATTGATTTCATGATATGTAAAATAATAGCACTGGAAGCTTTAGCATAACATTTAGAAAAACACCTGCATTCATGGTTATATCAGGTATTACGGTTTATAATGTATTCAAAAGATTGAAATATGGGGTATGAATTCATTATGCTTTGAAATGTAATCACATTTTATAAGATAACGTTGTATGTAAAAGAGTTTGAAACCAAGTATGTATCCCCTCGCCGTTGGCACGTTTATAAAACAATCAAGGATTGGAAAATCGAGGCTTATGAATCCTCCTGATAGGTAGATGTATATAAATATTCTGAAATGAAAGCTCATGACATTTACCACAATCTTTAACAGGGAAGGTTGATATAGCAAATGGATAGAAACAGCACGTTCAGTAACCTGAGTAAATTGTTGAGTCTTAGGAAGATTGTTACTCAGTTTTAGAGTTAGAGTTTGATTGAAGGTTTTAGGGAATTATTGTATCACTGTTGGGCCATCATTATTTAGAAGTCATTCAGTTAAAAGGTTTGAGGAGCGAGGGCACTTTAAATCGTAAACCCAACACTCAGTCAGAATGTAATACAAGATGAACTCTTAATATGATAGCTCCCTAGTATTGTGATATTGATTTAATCCGGTTTTAAGCGTTTTTATCCTTATCTGGAAATGTTAAGCACGAGACAGCGGTGATTAAAGTTATGTCTTGTAAGGTTTTAAACCATGAATTTATACTTTTTCATAAAGTGTTACATTTTAGTCCCTTAAGTTTGAAAAAGTGGCCAAAAAATATACCCTTGGGGTTTGTCACTTTTACGAGTTTGGTCCTATCAAGTTTAAAAGTTAATACAAGTAAAAAATAAAAAACCCCTTGTACTTTGGAAAGCTGACATAATAGACCCTTATAGTTTTAAACTTTGATAAAAATGACATTTTCAGCCCCTTTTAGTTAAAGTTTCAGAAAAGGTTCGATATTTTAACCCCTTGTTTTTTACAGGATAATAATTACCAAAATTGTTAAATTGCTCATGTAATCTTATTTTAAACATTTCCAAAAAGATATTTATAAGTTATAATAACTAAATTATGAAGATTTTAACTTAACGCAAGTTAAATAATGAAATTGTTATTGCTTAGGAAGCAAACGGGTCAATATTAGGGTTTCAAAACGTAAACGCTTAGCGGGTGTTGTAAGTTCCAATTTCCTTCATTAATCAATAAAGTGGTTATTTTAACATTAGTTAAGCATTCTAGGATAGATTATAACAATATTTAATCATTATAACTTTAGTTTTAAGAAAAACGCGAAATTAGTGGTTTTCGGGTGTACGGTTGGAATCAAAATGGCAAATGAGCAAGAATTTGAGTTATAAAACTTTAACAAGAGTATATTTAGGATCATATTAACATTATAAGGGTGTATTAGCTTGAATTTGAAAACATTCGAAACTTGGTTGAGCTTTCACAGGAGCAAAAATGGTGGAAATGGGTCATTTGTGGTAAGTATTTCTACTGTACGCCTTGTTCTGTTCCTGGGGTTAAAATATTCAGAAAGCTTTCAACTTATTGATTCTTCTTTAATGATCCTAGGATCCGATAGGGAGCGAACGGATTGCTGCATATAAAGGGTTATAGAGGAGGTGTTGTGGTGCAAATTGAAATGAACACATATGACCTCTATTTATACTAGTTTGGAAGCAAGAGGAGTAAGAAAACTTCAAGGTCTGATCAAGACATGTGTGAGGTCTAGAGTATGATGTTTTGAGGCTACAAGATCAGATGTGGAGGGCTAGGAATGTAGAATGATGGTGTGGATGGTGTTGTATGGTGTCGCAGCTGATGTGGTTAAAAGAGAGGAGATGTGGCTTTGATTTTGGACATGGAAAGGTTTAAGTAGGTGGGTAAGCTGATTGGAGAATTCTAGAAGCTGTTTGTGGTGGTGTTTGCACATGGAGGGAAGTTTAAATGGGTCAAAGTGAGCTAGAAATGGGTTGCGATCTGTTTTGGGTTCGACAAGGTTTTCACAAGTTTTCTCACTTACATTTCGTGTATATTGATTATGGATGGTTGGAATATGGTCTTAAGGTCTGAATTAATGTTTATTAACAAAAGTTTGCAATTGGTTTGGGTTAAAACGGGTTAAAAATGAGTAAATAAGGTCGCGGGTTCACATAGGGCTCGTTTAGGGTTTCTTTGGCTTTCTTAGCTTATATTTCGAATATTCTTGATTGGGAATGATGGAATACTGATCATAGGACTTATATAAAGGATTATCAATGAGGTTTGATCGTTGGTTTAAGTTAAAAAGGGTTGAAATTGAAAGAATAAGCCGTGGGTTGGATTAGGGTTTATATTGGATTCATTAGGGTTTTCTAGGATTTGATTTCTTGCACATTGCCAAGTTAATGCTAGATAATGATTTGTAAACTCATTTTATGAGTTTACAATGGCTCTTGGTTGATTATTTGGGATTAAAATGGTTAGAAATGAGTAAACGGGTCAAATGAACCAATTAGGTACATTTAGGGTTTCTCGGATTTGTTTTACGTACAAATGAAATAAGATGATGAAGTAATGATGAAATAATGATTAAATAGGATTGATATGATTGTAAAATAAGTTATTACAACTTATTTGAGTGTTGGTTGAGGTTTAAAATGGATAAAAACAAAGAAACGGGTCATAGTTTACTATTTAGCTCGGGTTAGGGTTTTAGACTTTGGTTTCTTGTAATTTCATGAAATGAAAATGAATATAGGTTGGAAATTAAATGCATGACTTGCTTATAACTTGTACTTAATAGATTGTACAAGATTACTTAGGAAAACGGAGGTAAAACGGCTATTTTGGATATTGTGCATTAATGACTTGTACATTGTGCTTTGAAAACTTGTACTTGACTTGGAGGGAGTTTATATTTCAAATGAGATGTTATATTACTTGTATATGAGCTTTAGTAGCTTGTACATTTGCTTTAGATATTAACCCTTCATGGAATTAGGGTTTAGAGGTATACGATAACGGTTTAAAGCCCGTTTTGATATAACGTTGCAAATGGTACATTATAGAAATAATGTACTTTGTAATAAGCATATTAAGATATTGACTTGACATTTTATGATATTTGCTTGACATATATGAAGACAGGATGGCCATAGATAGGTTGCGTGAGCTCGTCTACTTTAGTTATGTAAGTTACATGACATACTGAGATATTGACAATACAACTAATGTAATAAAGCAAAAAATTTCCCCGTACAATTATGATAATAGAAAAATAGGTTTTGTATTTGATGAAAATTCTTGGTTGTATACGGAAGTGGATACGCCAAGGAATAAGACGTCTCATCGACCAACGCATGCGATCTCTACCTCGGCGGAATAAAAAAAAGGAAAAGATGGGGTAAAGGAAGAAAATGAAATGGAGACCGACATGGAAGTAGATGAAGTAATTGAAGAAAAAGAGAGTGAATTTGAGACTGATGAGGAGGTTGAAGAAATACTTAAAGAGGAGGAAGATGACAAAGATGGTGAGAACTTTAACTTTATTCCTATCTATGGGGTACTAAAAACACATCAAGAATGGCTAATTAAATAACCCTCGACCTCGTGGGTAAAGGCCGAGGATAAGACGACCAGGAAGCCACGATAACAACATCAAAAGTCCTGCATGTTGGTCACTCTTCAAGAGACACGCTTACACCAGACCTAGAATACCTATCAACTTCATGTCTTGGCGTCAATATAATCCGATCATGACTTTATGGGCTTTGATCAGGCAGGAAAGAGGAAACCGTCAAACCCCTAATAAATTAGCAACTTTGTAGGAAGAATAAAAGGCCTAAAGATTTTCATAGGAAGCTTCGCCTACGAATGCGACTTTATGATACTAGAAGATACCACTAGTATTATCGATCACCACCTTGGAGAAATGGTTTTTGGAAGGTCCTTCATTAATGAAAATGGCCTTGTCTACAATGAAGAAGAAGGAACGGTCATGTTCAAACAAGATGATGAGAAGATCATGTTTAAAATGCCTCACACCATAGAAATTTTCAAACAAACAAAACTAATGGGTTTAAACACCGATTCCATACCCCCCATCCGCCTATGAAGAAAACTTTAGCCATGAAAGGACGCACTATTATCAAAGCTTACTCATTGGAGATGAGTACAAACAAGACGAAGGTGATAGAAGATGAATTAGGCATTTGATGAGATTAGAAAAAGAGATGATGGGTAACAAAGAAGAAGTCACATAAGGATGTGTGACTTCGAGTCTAGCTACAAGACTCGTAAATAAAAAAAAGCGCTTCTTGGGAGGCAACCCAATTTACTTTTCCCGCAAATTAGGAGTGTCATGTATGTTTTAATTCTTTATAGTTTGTTTTATTATGTTTGAACTATCTTGTAATCATGCTTTGTTTGTATTTAACCTCGTCTTAATTTCAATCAAAGGTATTTTGCAAATAAAAAGTGTAGGGGAATCATCGGTTTTAAGCCAAATTAAACAAGTTAAATGAATTGTTTAGATTAATTCACGTCAGTTTCGAGTCATATGATTGAATTGTTAAATCTCAGGTTTTATGCAGCTATTTGTACAGGAATTAACTTATGGAATCAAGTGCAGGAAATTTTTCATCAAAAACAAAAATTTTGTTTTCACAGAACATGGAGACGGCGTCACGATTTACACGTGACGCCGTCACTACGACACCTGTGACGGCGTCAAACGCCCAGGTCTAGAAAACTTAAAGTTATTAATTATTTTTGAAAATAAAACTTGCATAAAATTTAAATTATGTATTCTTCTATTATAAACCTGCAAAACCTTAATGAGTTTAACAATTCTTTCATCCTATCCTTACTGCTTTAGCGAGTCAACCCTAATTTCATAATTATATATCTGTAAATCGCACATTTTATGTTTGGTGTAGTTGTTTTGTCTTTTGATTTTACAGGTTGTATATTTGATGAGGAAGAAACTTGGAAGTTCTTAGGATAGTTTCTTTGGATGTTTCTTGGAGACGATCTAAACCGGTTTTTCGCATGTTTTCTTCTCATTATTGAGCAACTGGGGAGAGTACTAGTTTCGTTTCCTTGTTTTCTTTACCTTTATTTGTTTTCATCGGGTACGTTCTATAGTTTTTTATTGGGGACAATTGTTTAACGTTGGGTAGGGGAAATAAGCCTTAGAAAACTATTTCTTTCATTTTAACATTTGCTTTGTCTTAAAATGATGGGTAATATATCGAAACATAGCATAAGAGGTAATTTTACCCAAATTAATTTTTTTATGACACATACCGATGAAAACTGAGTATTAATAGCGTCTCATGGATAGGAATTTATATGACTGGCACAAAAACCCTCAGGATTCCACCCCAAAAATGTGAGGTTCCCCTTTAGATCTTTAGGAATTCAGGTATCTATTATTGATGGCCAAGATAGTTTATACCTTTAGCTTTCTTGAGTTAAGGAGTGAGCAGTCACATGTGTCTATTCCGTTATTACGGATGTGTACGTATGGTCTTTGTCGCCTTTTCTGGAGCATTGAGATTTGTATTAAATTATATGAGTGTACCGATAGTATATTAAATTCTAGAACTTGTTATTGTGATGTATTTCGAGACCGCATAGTAAGTATTAGGATTTGCTTGATAAGAGGCATTAGGATTAACCCATGTTTTAAACCTGTAATTGTTATGATGGTCACACTGATCATATAACTACCCCACACCCTTGCCATGCACTCATTTTTAGTGCAGGTTACCCCTAGTACAACCCTCTGAGCCTATCCTTTTTCACGGTTCTCGTAATTTTCTGGTAGATTCCAGATTATTAATGAAGAGCATTGTCACCCTTAAACCAATCATTACACCCAAATCGCCTTAGCCTACCTTATATGTACTCACTTTCAGTACATTATTGTGATAACCCAAGTTAATTATTTGAGTACACGGTTGCTAAGTCCTTATCCTTGTAAATACTATTTTGGGACGATTGGGATTCATGGTAGTATTTATTTCGCGGAAGAATGGGGAAGAAAAGCTAAGTCAATACCCCAATATGTTTGTCAAATGATCACCATGTTATTTTGATCCACCTCAAATCGGGTCATTAGTTAGATTGTAAATTTTGAGCATGTAAAAGCTCAAGTGTAGGGGTACGTGTTGTAAACCCCATGTTATGATGTATTATTGTTATTCAAAAAAAATAGAAAAATAGAAAAGAAAAAGAAAAAGATGTTGTACTGTTGTGTAGATGTTTGTTTTCTTTGTCCGGGGTCTTGGCTTTAGCAAGCCCTATACCAAAGTGTATTCGTGTAAAATTATTAGCTAAACCCTTCCATCCAAAATCACCCAACGCCACTTAAATGTAATCTGAATATGATCTTCCGATTTACCTTTATATGTTATCTTTACACCTACACCCCATAATTCGTTAAAAGACCTCTTAGATAGTAATGAATAATACTTGCACCTAGCGGTGGAGGTTTGATCCTTTACCAAGCCTATGGTAATTTATATGCTATGACAGGTAATGAGTGTTGATTTTCCATTTCCCCCATATGTTATAATTTTTATACAACCAGTGAAGAGAGAATCCAAAACACATATGTAAGGGTGCTAGTATTACTTTCGTGCTTTTAATTACGAAGGTCTAGAAGGTTGTGTTGTAGAATATTTAAAGAGTAGGTAAAATTGACCATCATATTTGTTATTATCTAGAGTATGGAAAGCCTATTTTCTGAGGACTAGCAAATCCCAAGTGTAGGGGTATTTGATGAGATGTCATTTTATACACTTTTTCAGGGTCATTTAATCCCCTAAATTGTGCATTTATGCCCAAAATAGGTACTTAAACATTCCTTTTCAGGTATTTCGCATTTGGAAGAAACACACGTGACTTGGGCTCATTTGGAGAAGAAACGGACAAGACTATGAACTAACACTAAGACTCTTGAAGATTTGTGCTCACAGAGCCTGAAGACGGCGTCACCAACTCTAAACGACACCGTCACAACCCACCTAGTGATGGCGTCACAATCTTTCATGACGGCGTCAGCACGCACCAACTCGCACGCAGATCTAGAAGATTTTACTCACGACGGCGTCACGACTAAAACGCGATGTCGTCGCAGCCATATTCTTATAAATATAGATCCGAATTTAAGGTTTTAAGTGTGTAGCTTTAGAATAAAAAGAGGGTACAAACCCTAGTTCGTTTAGCAGCTGTTAGGGACGATTTTAAGGCCTCAAAACCCTATTATACTTCCTTCAACTCATGTTTTAATCAAGTAAGACTTATTTAATCATTTAATATGTCTTGTTGTGTGATTATTATATGTTCTTGCTTTATCTATAACATGCTTGGCTAAACCTTCTATTGTGTTTATTTATGATTGTATGAAACCTAGAATGTAGATCTTAGTGGTGTTGCTTCTTGTGATGATTATGCATGTTAGGTCTTAGAAAACTAGCTTTTATCTGTACTACTATTGATATGTCTAGGGAAACATGATTTAATATACCCTTAGGGGCCTTGTAATAGTCTTCATACTACCTTACTTGTGTGTTGCCTTAATGGAATATTAAATAGACGGCATGTTCGTGTAATCTGTTCATGACTTAGGAAATAGTTACATAACTCATCACAAGTGTGACAAAGCAACAACACTAGGAGAAGCAATCTAGGGAGTAATACATGATTAAATAAACACAATCTTTTATCATATTGTTATCACCAGTGACAAAGCAACAACACTAGGGATGAGGTCTCAATTAGGAATAATACTGATTAAATATAAAATAATCTTTTATCTTTTTGTTATCACTATTAGTTTAGATTATTATTTAATTTATTAGATAAAACAAAACCCACCTCTTAAATATATGATTTACTGCTTTCATAAAACATAAAAATACAAAAAGAATCTTCTCTTAACCGTTAGAATTTTGTTAGGCCATGATCAAGCCTTCCTAACCTATTCCCCGAGTAAACGATAACAACCCCCAAGCCTTGCCTATACTACTACTACAACGATTAGGTGCTATGCCTAGGGAGTTGTAAAACTTCGTATAGAAGTCCTACGACGACCGCATCAAAACTCTATTCATCAAATCCATGAATACCGATGGTGTGTTAGTCAGACCAAAGGGCATTACTATGAACTCAAAATGCCCATAATGAGTTCTAAATGCAGTCTTTGGAATATCATCCTCGTGCACTCTCAACTGATAGTATCCAGACCTAAGATCTATCTTTGAGAAAAACTATGACCCTTGCAGTTGGTCAAATAGATCATCAATCCTAGTAAGCGGATAACGATTCTTAACAGTCAACTTGTTCAATTATCTAAAGTCAATACACATCTTAAAAGAACCATCCTTCTTCTTCACAAACAATATCGGTGCTCCCTAAGGCGATGAGCTTGGTCGAATGAAACCTTTGTCCTGGAGTTCCTTGAGTTGTCCCGACAACTCCTCCAATTCAAAAGGTGTCAAAAAATAGGGAGACTTTGTAACCGGCATTTCTCTAAGGATTAACTTAATTCAAAACTCAATCTCCCAAATAGGCGGCAATCCAGATAGGTCATCCAGGAATAACTCGGGAAAATCTCTCACTGCTACTATCTCTTCTTGCTTCTTATCACTAGTCTTAGCACTCATCAAAGCCTTGCTTTCTCTTCCGGTCTCTCCTAATACTCTAAGCACCTTGCCATCTAATAGTGGTATCCTTACTACTTTCTCATGACAAACTATTTCGGCCTTATGGTTAGACAACCAATCCATACCTATAATCACATCAAAACTCCCATGGCCAAACGGTATCAAATCGATGTCAAAGACATGACCCTCGATTTCTAGTTTACAACCCTTAATAACCTTATCAATCTC
The DNA here is from genome assembly GCA_026074375.1 of Tanacetum coccineum. Classification (NCBI taxonomy): domain Eukaryota; kingdom Viridiplantae; phylum Streptophyta; class Magnoliopsida; order Asterales; family Asteraceae; genus Tanacetum; species Tanacetum coccineum. The sequence continues at coordinate 2,264 of BQNB010133707.1, read as the reverse complement.
TACTAGCTGCCCGCTAGCTATTTTAATCTCATATCTGAAACTTAACTCACTAGGCTCTATGCCTAACAGAGGTATAAAAGTAGTGGAAACAAAGCTATAGTCGGCACCAGAGTGAAACAAGGTAGTGGCAAAATGATCGTAAAGTAGACATACCTATCATAATGTTTGGATCCTAGCGAGCTTCCTTTCCTCCCAACATGAATGCCCTACCCCTAGATTGGTTCCCTGGGTTTCCACGACCCTGACCCTCGTTATTAGCAACAACTTGGTTTGGATAATTTCCTCCCGGTCCTTGTGCCCTATTCAATCTAGGACAAGCTGACCTGACATGATTGATACTACCACACTCATAACATGCCCTAATAGTCGGGTTTCTAACATTGGCGGGATTCACATTCCTAGGTACGCCTCTATAATCCTTTGCCAAATGACATGGGCGATTACAGTTAAAGCATGTGTGACAAGGCCCTCTGGGTGCATGATAGGAATTGGAGGTGGGACACTTGGGCAAAGCGCATGTATTCTCTCTTCCTACAGGGTTTGCGGTAGTAGCAAAAGCATTACCAGTCCTAGTCCTCTTATTATAATCCCTACCATTCTTATCCTTGCTAGGTTCCCCCACATTTCCTCTTTTCTCAACCTTCTTAATTGATCCATTCCTAACAGCCTTATCGATCAGTGCACCAGAAATCTACACGGCCTTTTGCATAGTCTTTCGCTCCGTTATTGTCACCATCCCACGGATCTATGGAGCAAGGCCATACACGTACCTCTCAATCTTCCTACTTTCTAGAGTTACTAAGTGGGGAACTAGCCTCGCCAACTCATGAAACCTATCAGTATACGCAGCATGGCCAGCCCCAACCATGGTGTGATTCCATAACTCAGTTTCCAACTTTTGCATCTCATGACTAGGACAAAACTCTTCTATCATCATAAACTTAAAGCCATTCCATGACATACTAACAACAACTTCCCGGCTTAGCGTGCGAATCTGAGAGTTTCACCACGTTAAAGCCTTACCCACAAATGATCCAGCATTGTATTTCACTTTTTTGTCAATACTACAACCACTCATATCTTGCGCGTTCTCCATTTTCTCGATCCATCGAGTAAGAACTACAGCACCTCCTTTACCATTATATTCCTTAGGGTTACAAGCTAAGGAGTCCTTATATGAACAACCTACCTGGTTGCCATTCACTAACACACTCTTAACATTCTCCTAAACGTTCTCATTAACCACATTACTATTTTGATTTCCAACATTTCCTTGGTATTATCCCATGAGTTTAATCCATACACAACTAATAAGCAACCCAAAAAAGCTACAATAAGCCAAATTTAAATAAAAGAAAAGAGAGGAAATGGAATGGTAAAATATTAGATTAGAAGAGAGAGTTTTGTGAGTTATACATACAACAAATGGCAACCAACACCCTCTCCATGTGTAGAGAGGGTCCTATTTATACCCTTAACCCACTAAGTGGCATATGGGCTTTTAACTTGGGTCGGGCTTGGCTTATCTTGGGCTTTGAGCCTAAAACATGGACAATATTAGATTATAATCCAAGCCCGTTAATACCTGACTAGCCTTTTACATTACAAGACCTTCTTTGACTTAATAAGACCAATAACATTCTTGTTTGACTTAATATAATTAAGGCTAACAATCTCCCCCAATGTTGAGGTCTTTTTTGATCTCCCCAACGTTAACGTTCTTGATGGAGGTTATCTTGATTTGACTTTATCTTCCCCAATGTTGAAGATATGATGTTTGAGCTTCGCCTTCTTTGGTCTTGTCTTGGTCTTTTCTTATTTGTAATGGCTTTGTTCATTCATGCTTTGTGATCTTGTTCTTGAGCTTTTATCTTTTTACTTTGAGTTCTTGAGATCTTTATCTTGCATCATCTCCTGGACTTGAATCATCTTGATTTGACTTTCTTGATCAACTTATGCTTTTGACCAACATACTCATACTTATTTCATTCTTAATTGACCTATATGAACATAAGGCTAACAATCTCCCCAAAATGCGATTCTTGATTTGACTTTGAAGATCTTTGAGGAAGTTTAGGATCAACAATCTTGATGCTAAATGATTGACTTTTAGAGCTCGAGTATGAGTATGTGGTAATGAATCCGACTTCGCTGGTACATGGTTGCAACGCCAACGTTTGAATCTGCATTTAAAATGTTAGTGATAAACAACAAATATGGACGAAAGTGTCTTTGTCACTTCGTCGTATACGGTTGCAATAACC
>BQNB010133706.1:0-18423 GCA_026074375.1 Tanacetum coccineum | reverse complement strand
AACAGAGCAAAAACGGGTATTTACGGGTTCGTTGCGATCAAGAGTGCCTATTATTTGATATCAAGACAAAGTCGTGAAAAGTCCTCGAGCATGCCATTGGAAAGAGCGTGAGAAAACGAGTCCAACGGTGCCCTCGGATTTTTTGGGCCAACCCGTAACCCATTCAAATGGGCAGGGCCAACCCATTTGTATCTAAGTCCTCAAGAAAAGTCAACGGTCCAAAATAAAATGTATAATAAAATTTGGGTGACGCATGCATGATGTCACCGCATGTGCGGTGTAAATAAATACTTCTCTCTCACGTGATGGCGCACCCAAATGGAATAGACGAGTAGAAAGTGAGCACGTGGCAAGCAATTTGTTATATATCAAACTCTCAATTCAAATTTGCAAAAGAGGAAATCATACGGACAGGAACGCTGCATTTGATTTAAGCAAATAAAAAGGCCACGTGTCATCTGAAGAATGGCTGGATTCCTCATACCTTGTACCTCGATCCGTGTGACTCCCAATGATTGGCTAATAATGCCCCAGTCATTAGTGCAAAATTTACAAATCTTACCCCTCTCTCACCCTATATAACCACTCGCCACCCCTCATTTTTAGATACCTAGGCTTTTAGTTTTAATATTTGTAGTTCTTAGTTTTTAGCTTATAAAAGTTTTGTAATAGCTTATTTTAGTTTTTCTGCTTATTGTACTCAGCTTATTTCACAAGCTTATTATGATGACGTAATAAAGATGGTTTGATGCTTATTGGAGATCTCGGTTTGATTATTTCTTGCTTATTTGTTCGTTAAGTTTTGTGTTCGTGATAGCTTATTCTATAAGCTATAATTTCGTGCTTATTCTTGCGGCTTATTATTATCAAAAGTTCTTAAAAGTTAAAAAATGAGTCCTATAAGCCCTCAAAGCTCATTCAATTCATTTTTAATCGTTTTTAAGCACTTTTCGAAATAATAAGCTAAAATAAGCTCGAATATAGCTTATTATTGTGCTTATATCATTTTTGTTTTCTTAAGAGCTCATATTTTCTTTTAAGATAAGCTTCTAAACAACTTATTTGGATTTAAGTAAGCTAATATTACTAGATCAAACTTTTATGAGCTTATTTGCTTATTTGATTGGTCATTTGATTCATCTATGTGCTTACTGCTTACTCAAAGTCCTTTTTGCTGTTTTACGTGGCTTATTGATTAGTTTCGAGCTTATCTAGTTTGGTAATTTGCTTGTTTAGTCATTTAAGTTGTAGATCTCGAATTAGCTTCGCTTATTATTAAGGTTTGGATGTTTAAGGAGCTTATTTCGCTGTTCTTGTGATAATAGCTAAAATTTTGTTTGCTTATTCGAACTGTCAAAGTGATTAATTCGTTTTGTTTTTAGCTTATTAAAGATCTAGCCTAAAAAGTTCTAGCTTAAAAATCGTTTAGCTTATCAAGTTCAGAGTGTTTATTCTATTCGGCTTATTCAGTAATTGTTTTCGTGGCTTATTCTGAATTTGAGCTTATTCGTATGTGCTTACTAGTTCTGGCTTATTTGTTTGGATTATCCTAGTTCTAATCTTCTTATAAGCAACCAGTGTGTATTTGGTTTATAAAATAGAACTTGGGCCTTTTGTTTGTTTGATTAGGCCGTTGGTAGACAAGAACTGAATTGGGCTGCGAATTGGTTCTAGGATTTGGACTGGTTAATGTATAAATTGTTAAGTTTGTATTTTGTTACTATTAACAGTTTGAGTTTTTTGACCTTTTGGTTCCGGTCAACTCACGAGGCGCGGAGCTTAAGGGTTTATTTAGCTAGACCGAATTTGATTATTTGTTTTAGCTAAATAAATTGGGTGATTAGACAATGATTAATAGATTCCCCAATTCGGGAAATTAGGTTTTCAAAACAAGGGTTTTCAATGGACAAAACGCAGTGTCTTTAGTCAAAACGCAGTGAGACAACACAATGATCAAAAGCAACCTTGAGACAAAACGCAATGATCAAAACGCAACCTTGAGACAAAACGCAATGATCAAAATGCAAGATTGAGACAAAACGCAATGATCAAAACGCAAGATTGAGACAAAACGCAATGATCAAAACGCAACCTTTAGACAAAACGCAATGATCAAAACGCAACCTTTAGACAAAACGCAATGATCAAAACGCAACCTTGAGACAAAACGCAATGATCAAAACGCAACCTTGAGACAAAACGCAATGATCAAAACGCAACCTTGAGACAAAACGCAATGATCAAAACGCAACCTTGAGACAAAACGCAATGATCAAAACGCAACCTTGAGACAAAACGCAATGATCAAAACGCAACCTTGAGACAAAACGCAATGAGCAAAACGCAACCTTCTAGGCAAAACGCAAGATTTGTTGCGATTTGGGCAGCATAACGTTGAGATTTACTTTGATAAAGGGTCTTCAGTAGGCAAAACGCAATGACCAAAACGCAATGAGAGCAAAACGCAATGACCAAAACGCAGTGAGAGCAAAACGCAATGACCAAAACGCAATGAAAGCAAAACGCAAGAAATGTCAAATCGTACTTTTGTACTTTTTCCTTAAAATCCGGATCTGTGTCTTTTCTTCACCAAAACGCAATCAAGAACAAATAATACGAAAATGATCAAGATCAACCAAATAAGCTCGTTTTCAACCCAAATAAGCTTTAAACCCTTATAATTAAGTTAGTAGATGAAGATTAAACACACAATAACACGATTTTCCTTGTGATTCTTCCAAAATCAAACCAAAACGCAACCAAGAACCAAAAAAATAAGCCAAAACTTTTAAGCTTAAAATTCGATCTAGAATCTCAAATAAGGCTAGAAATGGTAACAATATAACCTGTTTAAGACTTAGAACTGGGAAAGATCAAGATTAAAAAAACCAATAAGCCCTTAAAAAAATCAAAACGTGGGCTTTTTGAGCAAAATAAGCCACGAAAATTGCTTATAAACCATAATGGAATCACTTATCCACTTTAGGCTCTTGATACCAATTGTAGGATCCCGATTAACACATACTCTTCATAACATATAACGAATCGAAGAAGAAAAGAGAAGAAGAAATGAACATTTTAGAGAGAGAAACAAGAGAGAGGTTAGACATAAAAGAGAAAAGAGAAAAATGAAATATTAAATGAAATCCACTTTCTTTTCCTAGGTGGAAAAGTTACTTATATACCCTGACACATTAAGTGACATTCTGGATATTTGACTAGGACCCGGGCTCGGGTTTTGCTTGGGATTAAACCCGAAACATATACAATATTAGTTTAGCTATCGAGCCCAATTCCCGATACTTTCCTATTACAACGTTAACTAATTTATTGACCGAGACTAAAATACATAATGGACGAACTTCATGTTCGACTCAATATTTTGAGGCTAACAGAGTCTAATTTCTAGAAAATCTAGCCCCTCTAAAGTTTTTAAGGTCGAGAAGTCATTCAAATGTTGGTTATACTAAAAGTTGTCAAAACAGTAAATACGGGTCAGATTTAGGTCATGTTTGTGAGGGTAAACCCTAACTTAAAATTCAAATTGAGCTTAGCCCTTCTACAATAGTTAAGTTCCATATGTATATAGAGAAACCACAGAAGGATACCTTCTAATTTTATGTCTAAGTATGGTTAATAATTCCAAACCTTTTAGTATGCAATCAGATCTGAATTGGGACTGTTTTGAAGTTTGATTTTCTTAGGAGTACTTGTGCATGTAAATGGCTTTTGGAAATCCAAAGGTAGTTAATATATTCATAAATGAACATGGGTGATTTTTGGTATGAATTATTAGGGTCATTAAGTAAGGATTTGGGGTACGTAAAGTCATGATAAAATTCTGCAATTCTGAGTTAATTATAAGTAATTAGTGGAAGGAGTTAATGAAGTGGTTAAGTTTGGGCATGGTGTCGGGGTGACCCATGATGGTTAATTAAACCCTTAGACATCCATCATATGAGTGTTACATGGACATGAGCTTTTAGCTTGGTCGCGTGTAACACATTTGTGTTTGTATTGTGTAGCTTGTGTCGTATTCACTTGCCATTTCTTCCACCTCACTTTCATAATCAGAGTCGTTCTCTTTATCCTTCACAGTAATAGTCTCCTTTTTTCCCTCACCTGACTTGTAACATTTCGTATCTTCATGTCATTTTATGACGTCATTAATTTCGTCATTATTTCAATATCATTTTTTTATCTCGTGCGCGGTTACTTTTAATTCTTATTTCATAGTTAAATCGCGTAAGCTAAAAATCAACATTAAACGTAAACGGACACCAAACGAATTAAAGTTCTCGTCAAACAAGCAATATATTATTTTACGAAAGTAATAATTAACTTTTATATTTTATTTTTGTTGGTTACGTAAATTAAATACGTTTCGCAATAAAATACGTTTAGGCATACCCGGAACCACAAAAATAATTCTACGCTTCAACAAATACCCACATTTATACCCAATACATAAAAGTTACAAAAATATCTCACTTATATCACTCTATGGCCGAAATTCTTGTAATGTATACAAAGTTATACAAGAAAAATGAAAGAAAGTCTTACAACTTGGTCAATATACAACATAACTCATTAATACTTAAAAAGTGTAAGTAAATGCCTAGATAATATGCAATATATCAAAAATCAAATGTTCTCCCTTTTTGCTTCTCACATCTCACGGCTACAACAAGAAAAAGAGACAAGGAGTTCTCATATTGCAACTAGTATATGTACATGCAACAACTAATTAAGTCTTATGTTTCTTTGACCAAAACTTTCCCTTATTTCCCTCATCATGTCTAAGACTTTCATAGGACATCTTTGACTAGTCTTCATGTGATATAAGGCTTACACTTGCAAGTAAACACACTCACTCTTCATTTTCACTAGACAAATTTTACTTTTTCTCTCTTTGTTATGCTTCTAGCCACGGCACAACATAAAAACAACATAACAATTTACACAATTTTAATTACCTCATTTACAAGTGTTCCTATATAATATCTAAGCTATTCTAAGAAGATTGGAAGGCTTGGTTAAGCATTTCAAGGATTATACAAGTGGTTGCAAGTTAAAGTTTTCTTTAGGAAAACTAGGCTTTTCAAGCCTTGAAAACTTTGGTTTAATATCTAAACAAGGGTTTAGATATTGTTGTTCATCATATTACAGCATATTAAGGTTATCTAAAACTCTTAATATCTTTACTTTCATGATTTTTGGTATATATAATGTTTATATAGCTCATCACCATTAGGATACTTTTTAAACATGTAAAATATATTTTTACTTGTGATTATGATTTTGTACACTTATTCATGTGTTATGTGGTTGTAAAAGTCATGGACATAATAATATGAAAGACATATGGTATAAAGGCTTATGAAAGACTTGTGGTAGTTTATTTAGTTGAAAAAGTAAATAAACAAGTATATAAGTAAGTATACATAATAATTTATAAGGGGCTGTTTTTATTCGACTTTAAAATAGTGGGTTAACCATTTTATAAAAATACTACGTCTCATGACGATTCCAAAAAGATAAGAAACTCGAAAAACCGATTTATAATGAAAAAGATACGACAAATATACGTTTTACGTTAATACCGGGTTATAAAATAAATTTTAAAAATTTACGGGCTCATCAGGGACATTTATTTTGGAAAACATCATTAATATGATAAAACTTTTAATTACGAGAACGTGCTCGAAAGAATCGCTAAAAACGGAGCTAAAACGAGTAAGATACGACGTTTCAAAGTTATCGAACATTATATATATAAGCTGAAAAAATTGTGCACGCTTCAGCAGCTGCTGAAGCTCATTTTCGAGGGCCTTCGGGTCCGATTGAGTCGAAATGTAAAACTACAAAGTTGTTCGGAACGACATTTTACATAAACCTGCCGATTTTCATAATTTTCGGATGTATATTTTGTAAACTAGACACTATTTCCTGAGATGAATAGTGTTGGTTCGTTTTTTTATAAATTTTTGCGAAACATTTTGGAATCACTTAAATAATATTTATACTTGTTATAATGAGGCCTCTTCGGGGTGGCGTATCGACGAGTTGTTGGATTTACGATTTAAAGTGTCCTAGCTCCTCATACGTCAATACATGACCTCTTAATTATGATAGCCCGAACGATAGTATGATGAGCTATACGACCTATAAATAATCAAAGTGTTTAGTACTTATACGACCTATATTGGATTAGGTTGCCTTCAGATTCCTTCGTGACGCATTTTTCTATTGTGAATACTTGTTGATTATCATTCACTCGAGGTGAGTTCATAGTCTCGCATTTCAATCTTTTTAATGTTTTATAAACCCGCGAGGGGAATACATGCTCGTTTACAAACTTGTATATTTTACTACAGTACAATTTCCTTTCAATACTTTGTGAGTTCATAGCCCCACCTTTTCTCTTTTAATGGTTTTCTTAATCTGTTTTCGGGGTGTGAATACGTGCTGTTTTACTACCATTAAATTATTGATTTTTATACGTAAGCATTACCTGACTATTTTTACTAAATCTTGATTTGTTACTACATGATTTGAGATCGTTGAATACCTATATTTGAAACCGTAAATTTTGAACAACATGATTGTTTTACTACGGACACAAGTGTTTTCTAAATTGTATGCTATCCAGATTACTTGCTGAATATTATTGCCTAAGTAGTTCACTATATTGAACTTAAGTCCTACTAATCATGAACCGTTAATTACCACTAAATGTAAGCGCGATTGTTGTGGATAGTTCTATCGGGACTGACAAATCCCCACCTTCCTGGGGTCACTAGTTTGACCAGGTGCATTTCAACATTTAGAGGTGTTCGGTGTTGGCAAGCTTCCTATATTACTTTTGTGGTGGCAAATCCCATCTCTTGGATTGAAGTACGTTATGCTTCGGTTGTCATGAGCTTAGTGCATTTAAATATATACTTTACTTGATGAATGTGTTTTCTTTTGTCTACATTACTTGTTTTGGACTTCGGAATTATATACTTAGTCCACCGTTACTTCGATCTTGTGGGTCCACTTTTTAAATACTCTTGATTTATGAATCACTACTTGGATTTCGGGTGTTTTCGGAATACACTTTTAAATGTTGTAACGCTACTTTTCCTTTTGAAATATTTCTTAAATTATTTCAATACCGCTTTTTTATTAAACTATGAATTCACCAACATTATTGTTGACGTTTTAGCTGTATTTTAGGTTACTATTTTTGCTAGTGGAGCCATTGGGGGCATTCGAGTCGCGGGGTATCATTTTTTTGAAGGCTAATAACTTGAGTGCTATTTGACCAAGTTTGACAATGTTTTCTAATTCATTATAAATGAAACCTGTTGCAACTTGATCTTTTATTAAATAGATATGACTTTATTTAAAACGTCCATTTTAAGGTCGTTTTTTCGGTGACTTGTGTTTTGTGCCTTAAGGTAGCACCCCGATTTACCATTTCGCTGCCGTTGTCTGAATTTTTCTTGGGGGTGTTACATGATACCCATTTCATTTCACACTGTTCCTAGTGTAGAAATCAAATGGTTTATGGTTGACCAACTTACTACTATCATCTTTTGTTTTATCATTTCCTGCTTTAGAGTTCTTAAGATTCCAAACATAGTTAGGTTTGTTTACCTTAAAACCCTCAGCAGGTCGTGTTTGATTTTTTCCAGGCCTTCTTTCCTTTCTTTTTTGCGATTCTGAACCGTAGTAAAACTTCACTTTGGGCGGTAGCATTTCCTTGGAACTGCTTTAACCTCTTTTTGTGGCATTGCTTCATTCACATGTCCAAAAACTAAGCATTCACTACACCGCGGTGGTTTCCACTCGTATTCAATCTCCATTTTCGCCATTGCATGTCTCTCCCCATCCCACAATAGACAGCATCGTTACTTCATGTTTCAGTTCTTTTCAGCGTGACCTCAATGACGCGCACGCGCAAACCCTAATATACCCCAAGGCTCAGAACACATTGCACTTGTAAATGCATCAAGTATGATTGGTTTGCCTATTTGTGTAGCAATCAGGCTCAAACCATCCTTGGAGTAAGCCACAACAGGTACTTTATGTACCTTTACCCAAACAGGCACCTTTGTGACCTTATCTTTACGACAAAGGTATGGTAGGAGAACATTTAGTTTAAAAATAAGAGTGGTTTCGAATCAACATGGACCTTTTTCCAGCACATGTTTAGCCGTCATAGACGTAAAACTTAAATTAGTATACAATCATCATCATGCATGACTTTTTTGAATCCAAATTTACTCCATGTATGGCTGGCAATAGTTTTGGGACTAACTTGAAGGCACTTTCATTCCCAAAACAAACCTACTAACGATTTAGCAAATTTATTTTGTGCCGGGCTTCACATGTTCAACAGGAAGGCACACAATCTGAATTTCCACTTCTCACTGTTAACCAACGACCTAAATTAACTTTAGGGTTCGTTGCGGTCTTTGTTTCCTCAGTAAACAAAACATTCAAAAAAGACTTCTTCTTGAGGACTACTCGGTGTAGCCTCGTTGGTTTGCATAGCACAAACGTTTGGATATTCCCTGTATCTGAGGTTAATCGTTGTCCATCATCCTTGTGTGGTTGATTTTCATTCACGGGTTTCTCATGCACAACATCACCCCTTTTCGTTCCAAACTGAACTTGTCGCATAGACATCAGTGGATTTCCATCATCATGTTGACTTGGTTGCTCCACATTCGACTTAACAGACTCATCCCTTAGCGGTTGAGTATAAGTCTCGGACCTCCTAGCCATAATAGGCTTACCATTAATACTTATGAATTTAGTAGCAAGATCACCAGGCTTATAATTCAGCGATTGTTTTCACAAAATCTTAATACAAAATCTTATAGGAAAATAAGTTGTCACAACTTAATACATCCTAAGAAGTTACTATTTATGTCCTGTTCTGGCAATATTTTAGATGATTTATACAATTTTGAGTTTATCCAAAAAAACAAATAACAGCTAATTGGATTGTGATATATTACTATTGATCGCTATGGAATCAAGTGATGGCTTCAAAGGATGCAGGAGGTCTTGGTGTGGCAAGTTTATTCGCTTTAAATAGGGCCTTAATGTTTAAATGGGTGTGGCGATTTATCACTCAAAAAAACTCATTATGGGCTAAAGTGATCACTGCGATACATGGCGATGATGGCAAGATTGGTAAGACTGTGAAACCTACTTTCCCCTCTATTTGGCTTAATATTATTCAAGAAGTTGCTGTCATGAAGTTGAAAGGTATTGACGTTGTTAGTTTCATTAAACCGAAATGTGGTGATGGTACTAATATTTCTTTCTGGAATGACGCGTGGAGGGGGGATGTGGCGTTTAAAATCTTGGCGCCTAGAATTATATGCTTGAGTCTATGAAAGATATTCAGGTAGCTACTAAACTTTCGCATGTTGATTTGGAATGGTCTTTTAGACGCAAGTCGAGGGGCGGGGCTGAACAGATTCAAATGACGATTCTAAAAGAAATTCTTGAAGGATGCATTCTAAGTGATACGAAAGACACATGGACGTGGTCTTTAGAGGGGTCGGGGGAGTTCTCAGTTTCTTCTATTCGGAAAACTATGATGATGGATCTTGCCGTGTGGTAATGTGAAGACTCGGTGGGTTAAAGAGGTTCCAATCAAGATCAACATTCTCGCTTGGAAAGTTTCTAATGATTACTTGCCTACCAGATTCAATCTTTCTCGTAGAGGTATGGATATCGGCTCTATAGTCTGCCCCATGTGTAATAGTATGGTTGAATCGTCCAGACACTTGTTCTTTTCTTGCGATTTATCCAATCAGATCATGTCCAAGATTTCGAGGTGGTGGGATTTGGGATATCAGGAGATTAACTCTTACGAAGAATGGACCGACTGGATGCTAAGTATTAGATTACCGTATAATCTTAAAAAGGTTTTCGAAGGCGTTTGTTACATTGTGTGGTGGTTCATTTGGGATTGGCGTAATCAGGCGATTTTCGGTCCAGGCTTTCGTGCGAAGTCTATGATGTTTGATGACATTGTTTCTAGGTCTTTTTTATGGATCCGATCTAGAGTTAGAATTAAATTTTCTTGGATTGAGTGGTTTAAAAACCCTAATCTAATTTCTTTGTAAGCGTCTAGCATCTTGCTAGTTTTTTTATAAAAATTGCCGTTCTAAAAAAAGATCTCATCCATATTCATCTATATCCAAAAAGCCGTGGTACAGTAATACAGTATCGGGCTGTTGTGACTTCTTGGGCTGCCGATTGGGCCCAGTTGGGCCGACCCATTTTTTTTTACTTAATAATTCACCGGCCCACAATTAAAAAAATTACAAAACGGACCATCAGCTTTTAACTTTACCCGCTCATTCAGATAAAAAAATACTCACGAAAAGATTTTCGAGTTGCGAACAAAACGAGCTCAGTATTGCAATGCTTCTGAAATACGCACGATCTTATAAAAAATATTCACGTTTAATATAAATAGGAAAAAAAAACTTACAAATCATACTCTCACCTTTTAACTATTCACGACTTTTGTTATATAACAAGCAAAAGAACCCGCGCGTTGCGGCGGGGCTAATTTTTTCCCGAATAATTTTTTTTTAAGTTCGGGGGTTTTTTTTTTTTGGCGATGCGTTATGCGGGGCTAATTTTTAATATTTTCTTTTTTTGTATGATTCGGGGAAAAAAATTGCGTTGGGACGGGCTAATATTTTCCCGAATATTTTCTTTTTTTGGGACGGTTTTGTAAATTTTTTTACGGGAATTTTTGTGTAAGAAAATCGTAAATAGTTTTAAAAGGGGTTGAGGGCCGTTTTGTATTTTTTTTTTTACTTTGGGCCAGATTTTAGGCTATTTTTGGGTTTTTTTTTGCTAATTTTTTCCCGGATATTTCCTTTTTTTTGTATGATTCGGGAATTTTTTTTGCGTTGGGACGGGTTAATTTTTTAGAAGGCTATTTTCTTTTTTTGGGACGGTTCGTTTATCTTTTTATTGGGCCGATGGAAGGTAAAAACAGTTGTTAGAACATTAAAAACTAAGTGTTTTTTTTGTTATTTTTTTAGGGATTTTTTGTGTAAAGAAAATCGTAAATAGTTAAAAGTTGAGGGACCGTTTTGTTTTGTTTTTTTTTACTTTGGCAGATTTCAGGCTAATTTTGGGCTAGTTTTTTTTTTACTTTGGGGCCGATTTTGGCCACATTTTATGCGATTTTTTGGTTAGTTGTCGACAAATGTGTATATTAGTAATCAATTTTTTTTATATGGCTTTTGTGTTGGGCTCATGTTTAAATGTTATTTTTTTTGCTATGATGCGTTTTTTTTTAATATAATGGGTTGTAGTAAGCGTATTGTTCTTTTCCGTCTGCTCCGACGTTCGGTCTCGTCGGTTTCTCCTTTGTCTTTACTATAAACTCTTTTCCGCGCGCATTTCTCGCGTTTCAGCCGTTCCGCTGCAGAATCGTTATGTTTCGCCGCTTCCGCGCTCACGTCTGTTTCCTGTCCGAACCGCTCCCGTCGCTTTTCCTTTTAGACTTTACTTCGTATACTTTATCGCTGTTCCTCGTCTACGTTATCACCTTCGTTCGGCTAATACATTTATCTTTATTGCTGCTTGACGTCTGAATGTCGCGTTACTCCGTTTTCTCTTCGTTTCGTTCTTCTTCGCTTGCCCGTCAATCCTCGTAGTCGTTAGCAATGCAGTTCCGCTTTCTTTTCTATTATCATCATACGTCGTGCCTTTATCTATCTTGTAGTTTAATTTTTCTTTTTTCGTCTTCTTCTTCCGTGCTCCGATCTCGATTCCTGCCTTCCTAGTTAACTTCTCTCTTTCTTTCCCCAAGCTCTTCATTTTTGTTTAGATTTGTCTTCTTGATGTCGCGGGTCGTTCGTCTTCGTTCGCCTTTGACGTAAGTTCCTCTTACGGTCACTCTTTAGGCGCCCATATCGATTTCCTATGTACGTTTAGGCGTTTCTTTTCGCCGGGTTCCGCTCTACCTCATCACTCATCGTCCTTTCAACGTTACCGCAGAGTTGTCCTCGTTTCGTTCTCTTCGCGTACTGCGCTCTTTTTGCTCTTACTTAACGTTATTTACTTTCTTCGTTTCCTCCCCTTTTATAGTTTGTGCGCAACGTTAAATTCCCCTCATCGCCTCTCTGTGTTATCGCACGTCTCACTCTCTCCTCGCGTCCCGTCGTTCTGTCGTTACGATTTCTCGTCGAGCCTGATCTCCGCGGTGACGGTTTTGTCGCTCCTCCCCAGTTATATCGTTTTCTCTTCCTTCCTCTTGTCGCGCTCTATCCGTTTGTGACCTATCGATTATTTTAAAGTTATTAGGTATCGAGATGTTTCGGGGTATTTTTTTTTATCTGAAGAAATCGGAACTTTGTATATTTTTTTCCTCCTACTTTGTGCATACAAATTTTTTTTTAAAATAAACAAAAACAAAATAATTAAAAAAAAAAACTAAAATCGAGCTGGCCCAAAATGGGAGCTCATTACTGTAGCAAAGTTGCCTGAAGTCAAAACGACTTCATTTTAGTCGGTGAATGTGTATATTTATAATAAACTTTGTTTATCACATATATAACGTATATCCACCAATTCATTGTCGGTTGGGCCCAGTTGGGGCGGCCCAAATTTTTTTTTTACTTAATAATTCACTGGTCTACAATAAAAAAAAATTACAAAACGGACCCTCAACTTTTAACTTTACCGGCTCATTCAGATAAAAAAATACATGCGAAAAGATTTTCGAGTTGCGAACAAAACGAGCCGAATATTACAATGCTTCTGAAATACTCACGATCTTATAAAAAATGTTCACGTTTAATATAAATAGGAGAAAAAAAATTACAAATCGTACCCTCACCTTTTAATTATTCACGACTTTTTTATATAACAAACTTTATTTATCACATATATAACGCATATCCACCAATTCATTCAGATCAAAAAATACACGCGGAAATATCTTCGAATTAGACCCGGCCCAAAGTAAAAAAAAAACACCGTTCCAAAATGGAAAAAATCTAAATGTCGCGACCACGATGTGTTTTCGAGGTGGCCTCCGGGTCATTTTTTAGGCTGCGGTTGGGCCGGCCCAACGTTATTTTTACATATAATCCACGGGCCCATAATGAAAATAACATTTACAAACGGTCTCTCAACTTTTAATTTAACCGATTCATTCATATCATAAAAATATAGGTTAGCCTCCGCCGCAAAGCGCGGTTCAATATGCGACTACGTTTATTGTATGAGTGAAAAAAAAAGACGTGTCGCTGTAAATAAACTGTATTTGGATGAAATATGGTAGAGGACATATAGTGAAAATCAATAATTATTTTTGAGAAAGGAATATTATTTTTTTGTACTAATTTGGAATATCTGAGCAAGTCTGCCGCCGTGCTGCTTTAATGCCAAATTTTATATTCTAAAAATATTTTAAAAAATTAACACTAAATAATTTAGCTTAATTAAGTCTAATTAAATGAGGTTTGTTCGATTATAAGATCACATGGACAGACAAATTGTAAATTATTGGATTACACTGCCCCGTGGTTAGGGGAATTAATTCTATGCATAAATATACTTTAAAGGGAAAGGACACATTCTTTAATTTGAAAACAATTTAAACTTGAAACTAGTAATTCCACATATGTTTTTTTTTTTATTATTCAAAAACTAATACTTTATCCGTTTGTTCAAAATAATGTTCAATTTGATTTTAGTTAAGTTTTTTTATCCGAGTTTGACCTTTGTTTTTTAACAGCAGATTTTATAAAAAACACTAGAAGAGATAGAAAAGATTACAAGATAAACAAAATTTGAGTTTGTAATAAGTTGACCCAAATAAACATTACACTTATATCGACTAGAGCACCAGTATAAAGAAATTGAAACTACATCATCGAATAAGAGAGCACGCCTTGGTTGAGAATTCTCAAAGAGCAATTGATTTCTGAAGCGCCAAATTAACCACCACATCACGTAACAAATACTTTCAAGGAACACCTTCAATTGCTTATGTAAACGAATATTGACAATCCAGATGAGTCACTCGTTATAGGAATTAAATGCCACATCTTCAAGTTCCCACCAAATCAAAAATTTTCTCCAAACTTGGCGAGCCAAGGGACAAGCAAAAAAAATATGAGAAGTGGATTCCACAGCCGAATTACAAAGGGGACAAGCAATTGATGGAATATCCATTCCTCTAAGCGAAAGATTAGCTCTAGTAGGTAATTTATCCAAGCGAACCCTCCAAGCATGAACATTTACCTTGATGGGAACGACTCTAAGCCATCTAGTTGGAAACTTAGCTTTCGGCAAGATTGTATTATCAATTAAGATGCGAGAGGATTTAACCGAAAACTCTTGTGAGCCTTCTAAAGACCAACACCATCTATCTGATATATTTGGGAGCACAAGATCAGCAACTTTCGAGCAAAGTAAACCATAATTTTCCTGCTCCACACCTTTGGCATCCTACGAAAAGAATGAGACAAAGAGGGATGACCATTTTTCTCGGCACGCTAAAGTTTTAACACATCTTAAAGCCATATAATTTTATTAAAGATCCTTTCAAACGCACCCTCTCCTAACCAAGAATTCATCCCAAAAGAAGTATTATCCACCGAATTGCCAACTTTTTTTTGAATGAAATCCATAAGATTTATACCTTTACTTTGAAGCGAATGAATAGCAAGAATTACGTCTTGCCATGGAGTTCTAGGAATCAACTTATGAGTATCTGCAAGCTCTTTGTTACAAAGATGGCTTTAATAAAACGAGTCCACAAAGACGAACCATCAGTTAGAAATCTCCAAACCCACTTGAAAAGGAGAGCGCGATTATGTGCAAAAAAACTAGAGACACCAAGACCACCATTCTTTTTTGAGGTTAGAACCATATTCCAGCCAATCCAAGCAAGCTTCCTATCAGAACCATCAACTCCATAAAAAAAATTCGTCGAATAGAGTTCCAAATGATTAACACGCCAATTGGTAACCTTGTCTATAGGCAAACCAAGATGGGGATTTTAAAGAAATAAAAAAAGCGGCAATGAGGTCAGAACCGACTTTTAAAATGTAAGGCGGATCGGCCCTATAGAAAGGAGTTTAAGCTTCCATTTTGGACAATCTCGAAGAAACCTTAGAGATAACATCATCCCACGAGTTAATTCTTGACATGTTGCTACCAACCTTCACACCAAGATAATTGAAGGGAGCAGTTAAAATAGAGCAGCCAATCAAAGAAGCTGCAGTTGCAACAGCATTTGAGCTAACACCAATCCCCATAAATTTGCTTTTGTGAAGATTAATTTTAAGGCCTGAAGCTAAGTAGAAACACCTCAAAACACTCAATAAAGTTTGAATTTTATTGTTGTTCCACTCACTAATAAAGACTACGTCATCCGCATAAAATAAATAAGAGATCGTGAAAGAGTCGTTTAGAGAGATACATTTATATAAATCGGCGTTTAAGACTCTCTTGAACGTGAGATGAAGAGTTTCCATAATTAAAATAAATAAAAAAGGAGAGATGGGATCACCTTGCTTTAAGCCTTTATGGATCTGGAACTCTAAAGTAGGGCTACCGTTAACGAGCACCAATCCTATGGCGTTATTAAGACAACTACTGATCCATTACGTCATTTTAAGCCAAAACCAAAAGCCTTTAGGGTCTCATCTAAGTAGTCCCATTTCACAAAATCAAAAGCCTTTTCAAAGTCCACCTTAAAAATCCTCCCATTTAGCTTTTTAAACTTACACCAAGATAGAAGCTCATTAAGAATGAAAGGCCCATCAAGAATTTGACGAATTAGCTACAAAAGCGATTGAACATCACTTTATAGAGATAAGGTAGACTAGTAATAATCTGTTGGCCAAAAATTTGTGCTATGATTTTGTAAACACTCCAATAGACCTTATAGGTCGAAAGGTCTTTCACAAATTTATTAATTTTTTTAAATTATATATTTAATTTTTTAATATATATTTTATATTTATTTTATAATTGAATTTTTTTTTTTTTTATTATATTTTATATTTTATTTTTTTTTATTTTATTTTTTTTTTTTTTTTTTTTAATTTATTTTTTTTATTGGCATCTTGGATCTTAGGAATAAGGGCTATAAAAGAAGAGTTGCATCCTTTAGGGAAGTGCCCATTCACAAAAAAATCTCTAACAGCTTGAAACACATCATCATCAATTGTTGTCCAATACTTATCGAGTTTGACCTTATTTATTTTTTTATTGTTATCATAATACTTGATTGACAAAATTATACTAATGAATATATATTTAAAAACTCATTAAATCATATATTTTGTATGCAAGTATTTTATAAAACAAAAAAAATTTAAGTTTCAAAATTTAAACCAATTTGACTGAAAAAAATCATACGAGATAATCTATCTTATGGACGGCGGTCATACTTATTTGGTTTATGTAAAGGAAATTAGGACTTAATCCATCAGTATGGAAACTAACCATATTTATTGGTGTGTTCCTTTGAAAAGATTAAAACACGATTACGAAGATTTAAAAAAACTAGAGGGTACTCGTGGGGTTGCGAAGCCGGGTATCATGTAACGATTAAACGAACGAAATAAATTTGGTTCCACGTTTGTATCGGTTCGACGGGTTTCTCCGGTTCGTTTTCGGACGACTTTTATTAGCTAGCCAAACCGGTGGCTATTGGCTAGCCAAACCGCTGGCGACTCCGGTTCCCGGTTGAGCCCGTTTGTCGGACGGATTTCAAATCTTTATGTCACCATCAACTTGTTAGCATATAAATTGTATGAAGCTTTGTGTGTTTTATTAGTTTGTACAATGTGTATAATAACATGTACTTTTCATTTTAGGGTGTTTTAAAAATAACATTAATTAGTGTGTTTAATTAGTTTATATTTTGGATTATATTGTAGCTTGTTTATATTGTACATTGGAAAAAAATTTTATTATAATTTGAGTACAGGGGTGTTTTAATTGGTTGCATTATATTTAATTTGGTATGTATGCTTTTAATTGGTTGTATAATGTGAATATATCATTGTACTTTTAAGTAATGAGGTGTTTTAATAGGCGGACTAGTGAATTGGTTTTTACACTTCTATATATATTTTATATTTTATTATATATTATATATATTTACGGTGTGAATCCGGCACGATCAAGTCTTTCCTTGTTTTATCCGATATCCGCACGCGCTTGCTCCCAGGTAATTTATAAGCTCTCTTTTGCATCCCTACTACTATTACATGAATAATGAGTATTTAATACTTGGCTATGATTTTGTTCTCTTACGTCTATCATATGACTTCTTACTATTTACCTTATATCGGTCATATATATAAATATTGACCACTTCGATTATTACGTACTTCCTGATTTCTCATTTTACTCCCTTGAGCGTCAATGCTGGTATTATATATGGATACTTATACACATGGACTAATTTATTCTCGATCTCTTACGATTAACTCCAACCATTTACGCGACTTTACTTTATTCCCTTTTGATGATATCAAAAATTCGGCATATTTTGTAAATTCTACTAGTTACTTTACCATTCGACTCTGAGTTGGAACACTCTTCTTATGATCGCACATGTTGTTTTGTAATCCATCATTTTGAAGTCTTCTAGTTGATGGGAGTACGACAATTAACTTGTCACCTCATACGTGTCACCTTGGAGAACCTACCTTTAGAACACGACTCTTTACGTTCATTTTGTTGATTGAATAGTTCTTTACGTTCATTTTCTTTGACTACTTCTGCGTTTATTCGGATATTCTTTATACTTGTTATGACCTATCGCTTTAGAAACAATCTTGATGTCAACCTATAAACCATTTTTTTTGTCACCCTATGAGCTACTTCACGTTTACTTTATTGACTATTTCATTTCGTTATAAAACTATTTGATACATTTCTCACATCACACTGTTTTGACGAAAATGAGCATTGCATCGTTGGGCCTCAAATATACATAGCCTAATCACCTATGTATATTTGGTGCATAGACTGATTACCTATGCATTCGGAGAAGACCATGTCATGCTGAGAGTAGTTACCTTAAAACCTACACCTCTTCATCAACACAATTCCGAAAGAAATATCCGCATCTTTTCACTAAACCCGTACCTTTGTCTAGTGTCACGACTTGAGCCTTGAGGACAAGGCTCTTCTAACCGGAGGAGACTGTAACATTCCGTATTTTTAGGTCATTTACGACGTCATATATTTTACTAATTATTTTTTTCGTACGCGTTTACTTTTAATTCTTATTATATATAGTTAAATCGCGTACACTATTAATCAACAATTAGCGTAAACAGACACCAAACGAATTAAAGTTTTCGTCAAACAAGCAATATATTATTTTTATGAAAGTAATAATCAACTTTT
>BQNB010133705.1:8304-18423 GCA_026074375.1 Tanacetum coccineum | reverse complement strand
GTTGAAAGGAAAGTTTTGTTTGTTTCCCTAACTGGCAGGCACGACACAAGTGTTGAGTGTTTTGTTTATTATAAGACACAAGACCACGTGACGACATGGTTTGAATTACATTATCACCGGGGTGACCAAGACGTTGATGCCAAAGGGAATGATTATTAGTAAGTTGGGCAAAGGCTGAGGCGGTAACGTGTAAGGGGTATAGATCACCCGTGCTGTCACAACGAAGAAGGGTTTGACGGGTATGATAATCTCGTACAGTGAAACCATAGGGATCAAAATCAATGGAGCATTTATTATCAGTGGTGAATTTACGTACAAAAACAAGGTTTTTAATTATATTGGGTGTGACAAGAACATTTTTAAGGTGGAGTGGGCGATATAGATTAGGGATTTGTACATGTCCAGAGTGGGTGACGGGTATAGATGATCTATTTCCGACAATGAATGAATGTAAATTACGATTAACAAAAGAGGTTTGAAGGTTACCGGTGTGAGATGAAAGGCGAGAAGTTGCTCCGGTATCCATATACCATTGCTGATCATGAGAAGCCATAAGAATAATTTTTTTATTTTTTTCGGATGAACAATACCCGTCGATGAACAGTACCCTTGGATGAACAGTACCCTCGGATGAACAGTACCATCGGATGAACAGTACTCGTCGATGAATAGTGACGCCGATGAACAATAACTTTTTTTTAATGGGAGGGAGAGGTAAGGAGCTTGTTATGAGAGAAAAAGAAAGAGAAGATTACGGGAAGATTAATAATAGGCTTTATAGAAATTGATGTTGATTGGAATGATTGCTTGATTATAATTGATACTGTAATAGCCAATCTATATATATGATACAAAGGAAGCTTCTAGACTATGGGTTAGGGCCAATGGGCCGATTACACTAAATATATACAATATGTACTTTAATAAAATCATGCTTTTTTGACTTATTAGATTAATTTTTTGATTTTTTAGAAATCAAATAAGGCCTAAGTTAATTGTGGCTTGGGGTAATATCCAGAAACACCAAACGTATTTAGAACGGTTTCTTTCAAAACCGTTTCACAACAAGAACAATACGGGATCTCCATCTTCACAAATAATAGGCGTTTTTAATCCTATTTTCGGATCTTGGCTATTCTGTTGTTAAATAACGATGGCAATTGGCACAGGTCACCGATCTAATAATTATTCAGAAAGCAAAAGGAACGATCATCTCGATAATAATCGTCGTCAAGAGCAACGTAACAAAGGTATTCCCAACAAATCACATAACCCATCCTATTATTTCAGGTGAGGAACATAGTGTTTTATCTACTCTTTGTTTCTAATATCCATGGGAATGCGTCGGTCATAGTTCTTTGGGATATTTGTACTAAATGGGGTGTGGTGGTCGATGTTTACATAGCTGCAATGTGCAGTATCCAAATCGGGTCTTACGATTCGGTTTTGTTACGTTATAGTAAACGTGTATTGATATAAATTCAGTTAGTTTCAATCTTAATGAACGGCTATGGATGGGTGGTTTTCAATTTATTTGTACTCGATGTGGCGATAGTATGGTCGAACTTATATTAGACCTGTGGAACGTTTCTGGGGACGGCACAACCCAGTGTAGGTTCGAACTTCAATCTGTTTGTATCACGGAAAAGTTTTTCAGTCCTTTTAACTCATTTTTTTATTTATGTATGCTAAAGGCGGTACTTCTGGGCAACAAATCATGTGTGGGGACATGTCGGGCAAAATACGGTACATGTAATGCTGATTGGTAGAATCTGTGGGGTGGATTCTGTCGGATTGTAACAGGTATATAAGGAAGGGGTAAGATGCGGTGATGTCTATCTCGGTAGACGGATTGTATTGATTGTGGGAAGGTATGTGCGTGAGTATTCTTGCTAATGTTATAGATTTAAGTGGTCATTTCAGAGCTTCTAAAACCATTTGTCTTTCTGAGGATGTCGATGATGTTGGTCTTTAGCTATGTTTGGGGAGTTGGGTTGGTGAATTCGTAACTCTATGGATCAAGTGGAAAGAAGTGGAGTCAAGACTTCAAAGGCTGTTAAAAGTGATTATTTTTGGAGGTTCAAAGATGTTTCTCAGATTTTTTATTCCGGATGAAAGAGTGTGTTGGATTTAGACCTGAGTGGGTCTGCCATTGGCTCTATGGCTCCAGAGTTTATAAGAGTTGGACGGTGGTCGGTGGGGAACAGCAGTTCATTCTTACATCTTTATCGTAGTTTACGAATATGGTAAGTGATGGATCTCAATGTCTCCAATGGGTAAGGTGTTGTGTCCTTAGAGAGTCTTTTTATCGTGCGATAGGATCTGTTCCCTAAGAGTTTCATATCGTAATCGGGGACTTATAGTATTTATCGCTACTGAGTTTGCATATTGGGGGCGCCCTAGAATATAATCGTTTGGAGCGTCAATGTTCCGCGTCTTATTCTCTGGTAAAGGAGATGTATAGGGTCTAGTTTGGATGAAAGTTGGCTTATCAATTTGTTAATTCCAATTAATCACTAACAAAAACGTTTATAAAAATGTAGGAGGCATTTGGATGTCGATGTTGTGATTCAGATTTCCCCTACGGAATGTTAAAAATGATTCTGGTATCTTTTTTGTCGCCTTCATAGTGTGTTTTGTCGAGATGAGGATTTGTTCAGGGTGGTGGAAAAAGTGATCTTGTGGCATTACCAAACAACCATGCTACTGTACTTACAACATCAACAAAATTCTCCTTTGTTGAAGGCATATTCGTGATGATTCGGTCTTGTATAATGTTGGGTGTATTATAGGTTTGCATGGAATAAGATTTTTTCAGTTTTCATCCCATGATGATGCTGTGTGAGATTCTTGGAGTTCTTTATCAGGGTTGATTTGTGGTAATGTTACATGATGATATGAGGTTGCTTACGCAATAGTTATGGTTCCTGAAAAAGTTACTCCATCATTGCGCCCTCCATCTACACCCATCGGGTTAATATTTAAATATTGCTGTTGAGTTCGGTTCTGTCGATGGATTGATTATGTATTGCGATGGTAACATATCCACATCATAAAATGGCCATGTTAAATAGCTGGATTTTGAAATATAGGTAAACAATTACAATAAAAACAAACGTGGTCATCAATCATTTACTAGTATTCTACAAGCTATAATAGAGTAATACTTTATTGATTTGATAGATAGCTATTGGTAGTAAAATAAGGGTACCCCTATTGGTACCATCTGGCCTATTAAATAGTGCTAAAAGGTACAAAAGATTCATTTTGTACCATTCTTTTTACAGTGCAACGCAGTTTTTTATCAGTTTCTGTTTCGTAATTTTTGATAGTTTCATACTTTTGACCTGTTAAACTTTATATTTTTCGTTCCGTTTTTTCCATGTCACAGTTTTATAACATATTCAAAATTATAAAAATACAAAAAAAAAAACCGCAAAAAACCCAAAGGGTACAAACGATGTTTCAGGGGGTACATATAACATAAGCCGTAAAATAAACAAAAGAATGCGTGGCTAAGTTTTTAATACATTGTGCTAGAATGTTTATATATACCTTTTTGACATCAGAGATGTTGACAAAATACCTATAAAGGGGTCTGTGTTTGAAAAATGAAGATGTGTCAAATTAGCAAACATAATACGTGGTCATATTACTGAAGAATTATATTATTGTCATATTAACAAACCTTATATATTTTTTTCTAAATGACAATATTTGCCACCAACCATAGTTTTTTTTAAATGAATTTTAAATAGAATTCAATTTATTTATTTAAATGATTTTTTTTTCTATATAATTCAATTTATTTAGGAGTGCTTTTTTCTTTTTAATAAAAAGTTTTCAATTAATCCACGCGGTTTGAACGCTCATTCACATATATGTAAATAGGGTAAAACTTTTTTTTTAAGAAGTTGCCCCTTCATGATTATTTGCACCCAATAAGAATTGAAGCAAAACCTTACATACTTTAGCGATATTAGTCACAAGACTTTTAATAGTAAACAAGTTCCAAGTGGACATCTAAGGAGTACTCATTAATAGAAGAAATGTCATTAATTATCGATTTGGTAGTGTATTTTAATTAAAGTGTTCTATGTTGCACATTTTGATGACGTGTCAAAGATAAATTTTTGTCAGTTATTGCAGGTGCCACGTGTCAGATTTCACGTATGACACATCATCAAAATGTGAAAATGAGAACACTTTATGTAAGTACACGTACCAAATCGATAATTGTTTCAGTACACGTACCAAATCGATAAATTAGACAAAGTTCGTTGGTATTCTACGGCTTTATCCCTAAAATAAAAAGACAAATATTCGTGAGAAGGATAAAAAGAATTTTTTTTTTAAAAAGTTCTCGAAAAATTCCAAAAAAATTCCATTAAATCAGGTATGTTGGTGCATAAAACTTTTGTAAAAGAAGTTTTTCTAATTTTGAGTTTTTATACGTTTTTTTAATGCGCAAAAAAAGAAATTTTGATGCACAATTTTTCGACTTGTTATAGTTTGATGCGCATAACATTTTGATGACCAAAAATTCAATAGGGATGATTGGGGTAAAAAAACGATTTTTTGAAGCACAAAAAAACCTGATTTAATGACAACTACGTTTTTTTTTAATAAATTGTTTTTCAGGCAAAACTATCCACTTTTAGAAAAACTTCCTTTACAACTTTTTCATGCACCAACATACACGATCTTGTGGAACTTTTTCAGAATTTTTTAAGAACTTTTTAAAAAAAATAAATCTTTTTATCTTTTTTACGAATATTTGTCTTTTTATTTGATCTTTATCCTATATGGTAAAACTTTTTTTTTAAAGAAGTTGCCCCTGATTATTTGCACCCGATAAAAATTGAAGCAAAACCTTACATACTTTAGCGATATTAGTCACTAGACTTTTAATAGTAAACAAGTTCCAAGTGGACATCTAAGGAGTACTATTAATAGAAGAAATGTCATTAGCAACAATTATAAATCGTTACTAAATTATGCATTTAGCATCTAATTTTAGCAAGTAATTTGTTAAAAAGTTGCAATTTTTTTAGCAACAAAAAAATTAGTTGGTATTTCTTCAAATGACCATAAATATTTGTTGCTAATTTAGCAACGATTAAGCAATTTCGTTACATTTTAAAATTAGCACCGGTCGAATTAGCAACTAACGCAATTTCGTTGCATTCTAAAATTAGCACCAGTCGAATTAGCAACTAACACCAAATGTTAGTTGCTAATTCGACCGGTGCTAATTTTAGAATGCAATTAAATTGCTTAATCGTTGCTAAATTAACAACAAATATTTATGGTCATTTGAAGAAATACCAACTAATTTTTTTGTTGGTAAAAAAATTGCAACTTTTTAACAATTTTTTTTACATTAGATGTTAAATGCATAATTTAGCAATGATTTTTAATTGTTGCTAATGGCATTTTTTCTAGT
Source organism: Tanacetum coccineum (assembly GCA_026074375.1). Classification (NCBI taxonomy): domain Eukaryota; kingdom Viridiplantae; phylum Streptophyta; class Magnoliopsida; order Asterales; family Asteraceae; genus Tanacetum; species Tanacetum coccineum. The sequence continues at coordinate 12,977 of BQNB010133705.1, read as the reverse complement.
AGTGTACTAATACTATGCAACAGACTTAACCTATTACACAATTAGCGAGTTCATACGCTCAAGCTTAACCGAAAGTGGCAGCGTACAACACTTTTTTTATTCACACTTTATAAAGTTTACGGTTTATAAAGTGTGAAAAAAAACGTGTACAAATAACAAATTTATTGTCATGGTACAAATACAATATTTTCGTTCCTTAAGACAATAAGTTTGCTCATGTTCCTTTGTATTCGTTTTAAGTAGGAGTTCATTTTAATAAATTAAGAAAAAATATCTTTTTGAAAGCTCTTATAAATTTTGTCAAATTTTTAAAGTGCGTGTTCAATCGTCTAATAATTTTGTGTGTTAAACATATCGTTTAAAAAGACTAATATAAAATTAAACATACTTGAGAGGACGGCCATAAGGGTAATGAACATAATTAAGCTTTATGGCAAATGATTAGTTGAATGTTACGTTTGTTTAGAGACTTAACGAAATAGAGTAGACGTTTGTTATGTTATGTCTTTTCCATGTTGATTTATTTTCTATTTGAAAGAGCCCTTTCCGTTAAATAGTTAGTTGTATCCTTTTGATTTGATATGCGTAAAATGATAGGCTAAATTTTGTGGTGTAACTTTTTAGAGGCAATATTCGCATGTCCAAATTCAGAAGCTTAGCTAATAATAGTTCAAGTTTACATTATGTTTTCTCCAAATGCAATGTAGATCTTAACCTAAATTCCATAAATAGATACGTACTTGCTAACCAAGTAACCTTAAGATGCATGACCTAGTGATAATGTGTTCTTGAACCTTGTTGGATAAACATCTTGAAATATTGGTTAGACCGTGAACATCTGAGTCAAAAAATACTTAGCTAACCGCGTTACTTTGTGGTCAATAGTTGGTCTTTGCCATGCATCAATGTAGGTTCATCGATGCCTCCAGCCATTTAAGTGAGCTAGCTCTCTCTTCGTACCCGGCGAGTCAACTAGACAATCTAATCACCGTCGTTATCGTTAAAAGAACCGTTTTCGAAGGGACGTTCCATTGAAGAAAAGAAAGACAAACATGTGGTAGAAAATGGGTGGCAAAGGTCCGCCGGAAAAAGCCAAGTGGTGGAGGACCCCAAAAGCTGCTCCCCACCGACTGCCACCATCCCTCTCAATGTAATCTTTTGACTATTTTCAGTCAATATTGTTCCAATGCATGGTCACCAATGGCCCTAGTTATATATCAACATGTATAATAAAAAGTAAACAAGATCAAGAAATAATCTTTACCTACTGTTCAAACTAATTAGTCAAACCTAAGTCGGTAACCAACAATTATAAGCATAGATCGATGTTTGATTCAGTTGGTACTCATTTTGTGAATAAAAGATCACGGGTTTAAGTTTTGGCTCGTGCTCGCTTCAAAAGGTATTCGGAGTCAAGGCGTTTTGGCCAGTTTACACTTTTTTTTATATATGTGTCGTTTTGGAGCGGCTATTCTTTCATGCAGCTAACAGTATCTCATAAGTGTCTCTAATGACATTTTAATTCACAACTTCTATAACCCTATATTATTAAGAGGAATACTACATCCACATACATTTTACATAAAAAGTCCACACCATGATGTGTCATATCATAATGGTAGCATTCCTTTTTATTAATAGCATAGCTAGTGGTAAACAGGATACAATTTTATCATAAAGGAGTTGGTTTCACACAAATATCTAAAATGTTTCAAAAAAACAGTTAAAAAAACAAAAGGAGGATTATAGAATAAAAATAACTAAATAATAGAAAACACTACAAGAAAAACGGGAACAGGCGATGGGGTTTTCTCCGAGGACACATGTCATCGGAGAAAAAAGTTGTACGACTTTCATTGACCGTGATCAACTTTGATCGATTATAAATTTGACTAAAAGTTCTCCAACGACATGTCTTCGGGAAACTTTTGGTCAAATTTGACTAAAAACTTGACCAAAATAAGTAACCAAAATTTTGGCGGTGAGTTTTCCAGACGACATGTCCTATGGGAAATGTTTCACCAACTTTGACCATGTTTAACTCGTATGATTAGTAGTAATGACAGTGGGCGGTGACGTGTCATTTTCTTTCCCGACGTCATGTCCTTGAGGAAAAGTTTGACCAAAATGTTTACACTGTTTAGCGTTTGATTAGCGGTAATTACTCGTGAATATATCACAGTGGTGTTAAACCATAGATAAAATAATTGCTATATCGTCTGACCGAATGATGTTAAACCATATAGCCACTTGTCTTCCGAACTTTCTAGGTGGTTCAGAAGCTTTCAAAACTGCCATCAAGTTTTGTTACGCTGTCAAATTCGAGCTAAATTCATATAATGTTGCTGCATTACGTACGTTGTGCGGACTTAAACCAAGAAAGAAGTAAAACATATGAGTTACATTATAAATCGATAAAAGTTTAAACACTAAAGCATACGAATTACATTCCAATTACTAAATTGTTTTAACTAAATGACAAACTACTCCAAACAAAATTTTTCTATGTCATTATAAAGCTCGTGAAGTAATGCAGTTAAATCAAGTGTGTGGTTCTTGGGATGCATATACATTTTTAATGTTGTCTCGAGTACCTTTATCTTTTCAATCAAGAACTTGCAGTTTGAGCACTTTACATTTCTAGAAAATCCTGGAGAATCACTTGGAGGTGTTAAAGGTCCTGAAGAATAACAGATGAATGAAAACGTTTACGTATGCTTTGTTACAAAAAAGGTTTCCTAATACTCGTTTTCACAGTACACGGTACGCTCAGTTATAGGGTTGACTGATGTTCTATAACGCCGAACGACACGTCATTTCGCGCCAAACTAGCCGAAGTTATCTGGGTTTCTTTATTAGCCATTAGATGTCCTATAACGTGATGTAGGGAGCATATTTTTAGGTTAAGTAGTAATAAGTTATGAGTTATAAAGGAAAAATGCTAAAGTGATAACACTTTTTGTTATAAAAAAGCCTTACGGCTCATGAGCACCTAGTGCTCTTAGTGCGTTAACAGATCGATTTATCAAACATTCTGAAGCCTACAAGGATGGTTCCTGGACATAGGATGTGTACGTTATTTTGATATCTTACACCAACTTTTTTATGTCACGTTATTGGTGTTTAAATCGAAATTTTTGAGACGGTTTTGTACCTAACGCACAAAGATGTCTTAAGATTCAATTTTCTCATCATAACATGTGGCAAACACATTAATTATCTATTTCACAACAATTCATCAAGTTACATTATGTATACAAGATCTTTTAGTCTATTCTAAATGTCAAATGTACATTCGTTTAGAAATCGCACGTTTTAGTCACTTCAAATCGAGAACTAGATACATTTACATGTTTTTTTCCTTGCCTGATCATGGCTTAGATTAATGTTTGGATCTTTCATTCTATTTGATAATTAGGTATTTAAGTACTGTTGACGTTTTATAAAATATTGATAAAATCTTACTCTCCAATAGTAATGAAACTAGTGTAGTTCAAAAAATAGGGTACACTACATCTAGTTCCGTATTTGTTTCTTATAGTCGGATATAAGCATATAACATTTATAATTAAGGGCAAATGCCATAAATGACTAACCTACTTATTCAAATATACTAAAGTTCCTAGCGAACTCTATAAAGGTACACCAAAACATGTATACATTTAAAATTTAGACAAAAATGAATAACTTTTAAGTGATTTGACTAAAATACCCTTTTGTTCTTCAATCTTCATCTTTCTCATCTTTCTACCCGGATTCCGGTGACTTTTCTGAAAACAAACCCAGTTTCCGATGACTATTTATGCAAATTGACATATTTCGGCGACTATTTATCCACCAATATTTTCATCTTAATCCATAACATCTTAATCAAAGCAGTTATCCACCATAGCAGTTATCTCTGTCAATTTTCGGCGACTATTTCTTCATCTTAATCTGTCAATCCATAGAAATTATCCATAACATCTTTCTCATACATAAAATTCGTGCTTGTTCCACCATCCCACTGCCAAGTACCTTTCTGTTATAATCCCCCCCTGGCATCCACTCATATAGCACCCTGTTTTTTACACGTAATTCATTCTTAAAACATTCTCTTTTAGGATAACACAAAACAATACCCATAATTTTAATTAAGGAAATTATGTTTTTATCAAATTATTTTGCTACAATCTATACGAATATATACCAACCAGGGACTAAAATTATAGTACTTAAGTAATGGTTAGTTGTGGTGATTTCTTTATTTTCCGTTGTGCTGCTATTATGACGACTTGTGTTTCAGACCTGTAACAGCGGCGACTGGAGGCGTAGGAATGGTTGGCTGGCCCGTTTCGAGGTGGGTTGAGTGGCAGATGCGAAACACGCCTTTCCCAGAAAAATATTTTTTGTCATTCAGATCTGTGTATGTGTGGGTGTTTTTTTGTTTCTTGTTTTTCTTATCATGTTTGATCATGAAGATATATGATATATGGATGGAAACTAATGGCAGTTTGAAGTTGTAACTTGTAAGTGATGGTTATATGTTTCACTTCTGATATCCAGCCTTCTTTTTATGGGATTTAAAACGTTTTTCTTAGTTTTTCCTTTTACAGTTAAATGAATAAGTAATTAAATATGAGAGAAAAACTTAGTAATTGGAAATAGTCGCCGGAATCTGGGTTTGTGGTTGA
>BQNB010133704.1:0-18423 GCA_026074375.1 Tanacetum coccineum | reverse complement strand
AACCCTTTCATAATATGATGCATATGTGTAGGGGGGCTTTTTGGTAACTCTAGAAATACTCAATGTGTCTTAAATAATTTCTTAGACATGTTGATTGATTTTTTATCAAATAGTTTTATGGATCTTCATGGCAATACCCCAAAGACTGACCAACTGTTGTTTCTCAAGGAGTTATAAAGCGGTTAAGGTTAGGTATATTCATTCCATGATCCAGCCATAACCGGAGGGATCTACCCATGAATATTCCATTAGATAGAGTAGAAGTCCTAGGTATGATTGAAAAAAAAGAGTAAAGTGAGAATAAAGGATTAGTGCCGACTGAGATGGAGCTAGTGCTAGAACAAACCCAACAAGGTACTAGTCATGAAGTCTCAGTAAGCACTGAAAGGGTTGAAGAATGAAAAATAATTGTAAGGATAAAGGGTGAAAAGAAAGTTTGAAGAATGAAAAAGAATTGTAAGGATAAAGGGTGAAAAGAAAGAAGCCTTTCATACAACCCTGCAGAAAAGCGGGTCAATACATAATCTATCGGTAATCACGAAGATGATTCTGATATTAAAGACTGGCATCATGGACCCAGTGATGCAATACACAACCCTCCCTAGCCACTCAGAATCTATCAAAAGATTTATGTTTCATTTCTCATGAAGATCTGTTAGCCTCAAAATATTGAGCCGAACAGGAAGTTCGTTCATTATGTATTTAAGTCTCGGTCAATTAATTAGTTAATCTTGTAATAGAATATTATCGGGAATCGGGCTCGATAGTTAAACTAATATTATATATGTTTCGGGTTTAATCCCAAGCAAAACCCGAGCCCGAGTCCTAGTTAAATATCCCGCGCGTCACATTAAATGTGTAGGGGTATATATAGATATTTTTACTTAGAAAATATCTAACTTCTCATTTTTCTAAATAATATCTCTAGTTTCTCTCTCAACTCTCTCTCTCTCCTCTTTCTCTCTCTAAATCAACTCACTTTCTTTATCTCTTTTCTAGTTCGATTCGTGTTGTGGTATATGAAGTGTAAGTGTTAATCAAGATCCTACAATTGGCATCAGAGCTACGTGTGGATTCGTGGTTGATTCTTGTGGTTCAAAAAGATCAAATTCGTGTGTCATTTGAAGCGAAAAAAAATCAAACCCATATTTTTGTGCTTAGATGTGTGAATGTTTATGTTATTAAGCAAGATCTAGGCATAAGGTAACTAATTGTGCAAGAGAAATCAAGTTAAAAGGTCAAAAAGGGTGATTTTTAGGCGATTTTTGGTGGAAAAAGTCATATATTTCGTCGTTGCGTTTTGACTCTCTGGCAAAGTTCTTGGTTGCGTTTTGATCATTGGTTGCGTTTTGATCATTGGTTGCGTTTTGATCATTGATTGCGTTTTGATCATTAGTTGCGTTTTGATCAATGGTTGTGTTTTGACTTTGGGTGCGTTTTGCTCATTGATTGCGTTTTGGTTCATTGCGTTTTGATTGCAGGTTGCGTTTTGAAGACATGTATTGCGTTTTGACTAAGGAATACTTTGCCCAATTTTTTATTTTGTTGCGTTTTGACCAAATCTCAAGCTGCGTTTTGATTAAATGGTCATTGCGTGTTGATTCAAAAGTCACTTCATCATATATGGTTTTGATCATTAAATGGTCATTAGCGACATTTTTTTAAGTAAAATGAATTTTTTTCTATAGCTTTTTTAACTTATTTTTTCGTCAAATCCAAATTTTGGTAATAAGATAAAAAAAAATTCCGGTCGACACCCTTTTAGTGACTTTTTTCGGGAAAAATTAAGTAAAATAATTTTTTTTCTATACCATTTTTAGCTTATTTTTACACCAAATTTAGATTTTGGTAATAGGGTAAAAAAAAAAAATTTCATAATCCAACTGCGCCGAATTCCAAACAAACCAAAACCAAAACCATCGAGAAGGACTTAAACTGCACAAATCATTCACAACAAACAAACCATTAACTACCAACGATCATTCATTTACGGTTATCTAGTGATCTTATGAAAATCCGTTAAATACGTAATCGTTTTGATCATAGACGAGTAAATCATTTGACGTAATTAGTTATACAAAACCACAACCTCGATCACATCATATCCACTTGAGATCCAACAACTTTCACTTCAACTCACGATAAAATGGAAAAGAAATATACCTTATCTTCGTGTTCGGAATCAGAAGAACAACAAATGCAACTAATTCAAGACAAATCAAAAGAAAGTTGCATGGTATCTTTTCAACGACTTCATTCACACCTCAAGCCGTCTTTCAAACAACACTTAAAAGGAAGTCCTGAAACCGATAAAAGATTCGTACGGCGTTGCAACAACTCTTTTGTCAATCTTATGAGACTTTTTTACTGGCACGATGTTCTCTAAACATGGACAACTTCAAAAGCAACTTGATAACAACGAATTTCAGAGATTGGAACCATGGCTTCTTTTTAAAGTACTACAAGACGACAGTTTCAAATGTTCATCAACTCACAGATCTATTTGAATGATGAATATATTGTAATGACACGCAACTACTTTCTACAATACACTCAACTTGATATTCCAGAATTCCATGAGATGCTGGTCCAATTCATAGAATATGTCAAAAAGTCAATTGATGAAAGAGCATGAAAAAATGGAGTATGACAGCAGGGTGAATGAAAGACAAACCCAGACAACAGAGGAAAAGATTGATACGAGTAATGCACTGGATGCATTGGATGCTAGTTCAGTTATCATTGAAAGCAATGGGACAAAATCACAAAAGCAGGATACAAGCAGCAGATCAAGGAATGATGCGGACATCAGACACATATAAGGAATGAAGATCCAATGGCTGATTACCAAATGACTGCTGATGATAATGTATCTTCTACAGACAACAGCATACAGAGCACTTGAATCTAATAATGAAGTAGATTTGACCAGAATGCTGTTCAATGTTATGACACACTCCATTGCCGCTAAATTAACTGATAACACACAACTGAACTCACAAAATCAATTACTCGAGTCTGAAAATATATGTCTCAAAAAAGATCTAAAGCCCAGTGTCAAAAGATTGCAAAACTCGACAACACAAAGTATCAATCATGAACTACAAATGGAAAACAATGATTTAAATCAGGGCAAACATAGTCAATTTTTAAAAGATAAAAGTAATGAAGCCAAGTTAAAAATGACATCGAAGTAACTGAAACATAAACACAATTGGAACATATGTTCTACATTTACTTGCAGACGAAGAACAGTTACATAAGGAAAAAAGAGCACTTGAAACATACTTACCAAAGATCTTAATTGATACGTATCAAAAGGACACGATTCAGACCAAAGACCCAGAATGAATCGTTAATGGCACAACTTAACAAAAAGTCTAATGAAACTGCTTGATGTACTAGCTCAGATTCAGAAACGGGGTTTGCAATTGCAGCATTTAAAAATGAGTTAAGGAAACTAACAGGAAATAGTGTGAATACTAAGTTTGCAAAACCATCAATCTTGGGGAAACCAGTTTTACAACCACATAGAAACCAGTTCGCTGTTAGACAACCAACAGCGTTTAAATCTGAACGACCCAAAATTTTAAAAGAACGTTTGCCTGGCAAAGAGGCGGGGGGGGGGGGGGACGAGGGGGGAATAAAAAAGGTGGAACAAAAACAATTGAAAAAATTGATGTGAGTTTTGAGTTGTAAAAAAAAGTAAAAATATTTATAGGAATAAGAAAGAGTATTGAATTTAATATTAAAATGATTGCTAAGAGCTATTCTAGTATACGCTCAAACGACATTGTTCATAATCACTACCTATAGGAGGCTAAGAAAAAGACACAAGAACACTCTAGGAACTCTAGAAATTTTTCTGACTCCAAACATTTTGTTTGCTCGACATGTCAGAAATGTGTCTTTAATGCAAATCATGATTCTTGTGTTACAAAATTCCTGAAAGAAGTCAACTCGCGTGCTAAGGTTCCATCCAATAAGACAACGAACAGAAACAAACCCGTAGAGCAAATAAGGGTTGCAACGAAACCAAATAGACAGATCCCAACAGGACATAGGTTTTCAATAAAAAGGACTTCCACTGTGCATGAGAAAACAACAAGTCCTAGATCTTGTCTTAGGTGGCAACCAACGGGTAGAATTCTCAAGACTGTTTGTCTTAGATGGGTTCCAACCGGAAAGATATTCACCTCTAGCACAACAAAGGTTGACAGTGAACCCCCAAATGGTTCAAAAGAAGATATCACTAACCAATGTGAAAGCGAACAAGCTCTTGATGTCAGTGCAGGTACTCTCTTAAGTACAGGTACATCGTTCAATCCTATAAAGGAAGGACTCAGAGTTTGGTTGCGGAAAAGACAGATATCTCAGAAAACAGGGCTTCAAGGAATTTTGATCTGATGATCATCAAATGGTGTCTGCTGAAAATAACACTTCAGGCCCCGTTCCTCAATGTTCAAAAGACGTTTGATCGCAGCAGATCAAGCCTCGGTCTTCATGGCAATGACGTTTGAACAACGCAGTTCAAGCCTCGTTCTTCATCAAATGACTTCTGATCATAACCGTTCAGAACTCGGAATTCAAGACCACAGCAATGAACAGTCAAGTTCAAAGCTGGTTCCAAAAGTTGTTCCTTAAGCAAACAAGACAGCTACATCACGACAAGAGTTGGAATTACTATTCCACCTTCACATAGCAATGCTGAGGACAACAGGTATATATATATATATATATATATATATATATATATATATATATATATATATATATATATATATAAATACAAAATCTGAAAAATAGAAAATTTCCAAAAAGAATCTTCTCGACATGTCTCTTGGAATCGATAACATTTACGTGCTTAGAAATGTCGATTAACATTGACACGGGTGTGTAAATGAAGTTCGAGCGAGAGTTGCAAATAGTTTCAAAACATGTCATTTCTAATTTTCTAAATGGCTTATGTGCAAATGTCAGTACATAACCCGGCTTCATAAAGGAAGGCATATAACTTATCCCCACAACAAGAAAATTTAACGTTTCTCGTTCATGAGGCTGTTTCATACAAGACATATAAAGTTTTTAGCGTCAAGAAAAAGGATAGTGAACGATCATGCGCTTTACCCCTTAAACCGTTATAACAAAACGAAGGAAGTTCACTAACATCTGGTTTTTCAAAAAGTTGAACATAATTTTTCAAGAATTTCTCGATGACAATTCATAATCTTTCAAAATTGTATGTTCAACACTTCATCCCTCATAATGGTTTCAAAAGACAATAATTTTTCAATTGGTCCTATTTTTGAGGGGGAGTTTTTCGAAAAACAAAGTTTTAATGTTCTTGGATACATCAACAACGACAACTCTTATGTATTCAAAACATTATCAAATTGAGTAAAAAAAAAAATCCAAACCATTCATGCTGATAATATTTTCTCCCACAGAATTTTCAAGACATATTTTAATCACAAGGTATTTCAAAAACTAAGTGTTTATTATTTAAAATAACAGGAGAAAATATAATTAAAATATGATCTAATCGACTCAATGTGCTGAACAGAAAGAAAATGTTTTATGGTTCGATCTTATACCCAACAACATCTTAATTTCATGATGATTCTGAAGTCATAAGGTGGTTAGGTTAGGAATCAATCCTATGATCCAACCAGAACCGGAGGATCTACCCAAGGATAATCCAAAGTTAGAAATAGCAGTCCTTAGGTATGATTGGAGATGAATGTATATAGGAATAATGCCGACTAAGATTGAGCTAACACTGGAACAATCACAACAAGGTGTTAGTAATGACGTCTTGGTAAGCATTAAAGGCATTGAAGAATGAAAAAGAAATGTATGGATAAAGGGTCTAAAGAAAGAAGCCCTCAACATGCTTCTATCGGCTTTCTCATTCCGAGATCATTGATATTGAAAAGGTGGCAGTCCTCTCTAGTCTCCGATTACCAAATAACAAATGTGTACTTATAGAGTCTAGAGCCAACGAGATCCAACAAAAATCTCACTAGGACACAAATTCCAGTATACAAAATGTCGTACATCATTATACAACATTTGGTATCAATAAGTCATACGCATTATCCTTATGATAATTGCCAGAACATCCGAGTGATACTCTTTAGTATTCACAGTGACGATGGAAATCCTTTTTGAGCCAACATCAAACAAACTCTTGGTAGGTGACTTGCGAGATTCTAAATGACTCAAGCTTGTGTCAATTGGATATCAATTTTGGTCCAGTATATGAATTGACGACTCAATCAGAAGGATAGTAACTATCTGATTCACTCTTGCCGTGATGTCTACTTTGAGACATTCTGGTAATGAGAACAAGCAAGTATGGTGAATCTAATGCAATCGCGTTAGAGGATCTAATACTTTGAGCTGGAAACCCTGTCAAGGAGGTTCTTCTAAATTGAACCTACCTGATCACAGGTACAGTATTTATACTGTAAAACGGTCCTCATGGAACTGGAGGTTAATGTAACCGAACTCAAGACGAATGACAAATCATATTCGTCTACATCTGCTGTTTATCACTAACATCAATTTTCAGGTATAAGTGACAGTGTTACAACCTCATTCCAGCGGAGTCAAGATTCAAGACCTCATGCTCAATCGACAAAGATATATACATGATGAAAGCTCAAACTATCAAAGTCTTCCACAATCTCTGATGTATAAGCACTCCCTCAAAAGAACATTTCTGACAAGATTGCCTGACAATAACAAAGATATATCTCACAAGTGGATCAAGTACTACTCCTACCATGATGTGGTACAAGTAATCACGTTAAAGGAAATGTTGAGGGAGATTTTTAGCAAGATTTTAAGACCTTGAGAATGAGGGTGGAGACATAAGATCGCAAGGCGGCATAAAGATTCAAGGATAAAGATTCAGTAATCTCAATAGTCAAGACAAATCAAGGCCAAAGACCATGATATCAGTATTTTGTCAAAGAATATCAAGTTAAAGATCAAGATCCAAGATCACAGGCATGCAAAAGTATCTTCAAAAGAATTCCCTAGACTCAAGACATCACAAGAAGTGATCCATAATTCAATAACCACCCTTAGGGGGAGATTGTTAGCCATGTTTTTACATAAAGTGATGGTCATTATTATTCCTGAGCCTTGTATAAGAAAAACATAGTTTACGGGAATTTATTTAAGCTAATTGGGCCTTAGTGACGGGCTTAAGCCCATTTGTATTAGGTCCGGCCCATCATAAAGTCCAAACAAACCATTTAGGGTTTTATCTCTTGTAACTATATAAAGCCCTCTCCAAGTGTGGAGAGAGTGTTGCTTCTCATTTCTTTTCTTAACAAGTAACCATATTTTCTCTCTGTCTTTCTCTCTAATTCTTTCTCTCTCTAAAATCTCTTATCTTATTTTGTGTTTTTTGGTGATGAAATGATAGCATCCAACATGTTTTTCCCTACGGGGAGCTCAATGGTATTCCTATAGCCCTCGTGGCTTGGTTTGGAGTAGTCTCCTAGAGTACGGATAGGATTCTCGTCTCGCATGGTGGTTGACGAGAATGGGTTATGAAACAGATAGCACAAAGAAAAGATAGACTACAAGAAAGCTAATATGCGAAAATTAAATTCTCACTTGAAATGATTCAAGCAAGTAGAACTAAGCTAAACTATGATCAAAACCTAACTATTCCCCGGCAGTGGCGCCAAAAACTTGATGCGGTCGTCGTTAGACTTCAACAAGAAGTTTTACAACTCCCTAGGCAGAGCACCTAATCGTTGTAGTAGTAGTATAGGCAAGACTCGGGGGGTTGTTATCGTTCACTTGAGGAATAGGTTGGGAAGGCTTGATCACGGTCTAACAAAATTCTAAAGTTTAAGGGAGGATTATTTTTGTATTTTTATGTTTTATGGAAAGCATGTAAATCATATGTTTGAGAGGAGGTTTGGTTTTAGTTTTTAAACTAAATAAAAATCTAAACTAATGGTGATAACAATAAGATAAAAGAATGTGTTTATTTAATCATGTATTACTCCCTAGATTTCTTCTCCTAGTATTGTTGCCTTGTCACCCTTGTGATGATTTGTGTAATTATTTCCTAAGTCATGAACGAATTACACGAACCCGTCGTCTACTTAGCATTCCATTAGAGCAACGCACAAGCAAGGTAGTATGAAGACTATTACAAGGCCCCTAAGGGTACACTAAGCGTATGTGAAATATATTAAGAGTGGATCAACCATATTGGGGGGCAAGGTAGTATGAAGATTGTTACCTGATGGTATCCTTTCTACACAATCACGTTTCCCTAGACATATCAATAGCGATACAAACAAAAGCTGGTTTTCTAAGGCCTAACATGCACATCCATCACAAGAAGCAACACCACTAAGATCTACATTCTAGTTTTCATACAATCATAAATAAACACAATAGAAGGCTTAGCCTAGCATGTTAATAAAGCAAGAACATAGATAAATCAAACAACACATAGACATATTGAATGATTAAATAAACCTTACTTGATTAAAACATGAGTTGGAGGAAATACAATAGGGTTTTAGGCCCTAAAATCGTCCTTAACAGTTGCTAAACAAACTAGGGTTCGTACCCTCTTTTTATTCTAAAGTTACACCCTCAAAACCCTAAATTCGGATTTGTATATATAGGAAAATCACTATGACAGCGTCGCGTTTTAGTCGTGACGCCGTCATGATAGAGAATATTCTAGATAATGGGCCGGGTCGTATACTCTGACGTCGTCGCGAGATCCAGTGACGTCGTCTTGGTCTTCATTATGACGGCGTCACGTTATATTGGTGACGCCGTCTCCAGCTGCTGAGAATATTATCTTGAGTGATGTTGGTGTAGGTCTGTAGTCTTGTCCGTTTCTTCTCCAAATGAGCCCAAGTCACGTATAATTCTTCTAAATGTCTTCCAAATGCGAAATACCTAAAAAGGAACGATTAAGTATCTATTTTGGGCATAAATGCCTGATTTAGGGGGTTAAACGACCCTGAAAAAGTGTATAAAATGACACCTCATCAGAGGCAAAGACAAGTTAATATTTGTGATCCTATTACTCTAGATGTATAAATTAATGTACGTAGTTTTATCCCGGACTCTAGCTAACGCTATATTTGTATTCCTAGATCTAGTTGAATGATAAGTTAAACACATACTTAAGCACATAAACGAGTATAAATTAATAAACATAATCAACACTCAACGAATAAGCATACAATCAAAATAAACAAAAATCAAATATTAAATTATCATAAACATAGCTAATACCTAAAGGTATTAGCAAATAGTCATTGTAACTATACAAATGTCGTAGATAAACGATTAGAGTAAACTAAACGATAATTAAATCGAACGATACTAAAAACCAAATGTGTATTTAGAGTATATAAATTACAAGGGTTTTTATATGAATTGAAGCACTTTGCAGGACCTTCTTGGCTTCTTTTCTCTTTTGAAAATCAAACTTGGTGATTAATGCCTCTTTCTCATCTCTTAAATTCATATTAGGGTTCCATATTTATAGAGTCTGGAATTTAGTCGATATGCCGTATTGAAATATGAGGTATTAGGGTTTCTTGGCATGGGCTCCATGATTAGTATATTCCAGAATATTCCATGACTTGTACTTTGAAGACAACGTATGGCTTGATCTAGATACGGCGTATAGATCTTTACTTCATGGATGCTGAGTGAAGTTTATGGCACGGATACGCCGTATCTTCCTTGATGGATATGGCGTATAGGTTGTTAGAACAGTGATCTTCATGATTTATTCGTTTATGCTCCAAAATGTGTGTCTTTTGATTAACTTTTACTCTTTGCTCGATAATTACTGCAAATCATAAATATAAGCAATTAAGTACCAATTCATGCATAAATAATGTAAAACGAGAAATTTAGCTGGGATAAATGATGCTATAAAATAGACATTATTTGATGTCATCATATATCCCCCTACTTAATTCCTACTTGTCCTCAAGTAGACTTTAGAAAACTTATGAAAATGTATCCCAAACCAAGGTTTAAGATTCTTCCTTTAAGCAGTTTTTTTGATTAATTAGTAGCACACAACCAAACACCTCATGAAATAAGAAATGAAAACACTTAAATCACTCAGCTAATCTATGTGGTAACATTTATGTAATTTGCTCAATTGCTCAGTCGTGACGAGTATTGTATCATAAGCTTGGCAAGGATATACAGCTCCACCACTAAAGCTAAGGGGTAACAAGTCTAAAAAGTTAAATTGGGTTAAGGTTTAAGGGTTAATCATTCTTTCTAATCTTTATCGATACCAATGTTCCAGAAAAGGCGACAAAACCACAAATGCACGCCCAAATCAATGACAGCGACACTTGTGACTCCTCACTCCTTAACTCGAATAAGCTTAAGAATAGGACTAGTGATCTTCACCAATAGTAGTAAACCAACAAAGGGGACAAAACTATATATACACATCCAAATCTATGAAATAGACATACATGATTTCTCACACCCTCATTTGAGTAAAACCAAAGGTTAAGATGAAGAACAATATAGGGTATGGAATTTAGTAATCCTTTACCAATAGTAATACACCAACAAGGCCGATAAAACCACATATACACATTCAAATCCATGAATGAGTTACATGTGATTGCTCACTCCCTCATTCGAGCAAACCCAAGTTTAAGGATTATGCATGGTAAATATTTATAATTGGTGTAAATAAAAAGAACAAAACAAATAGATTAAGTCTAAACAAATAAGGAACAGGGTTGCTAGCTACTTTCCCGACCATGCCCATGAAAGACACAAAATCATAGAATAACTCATGCTTTAACACGGAAACTCACGCTTTGTGTCACACCCCGTAAATTACAGGTCAATATTTTAAACTTTTCCAATCATTATTTTGAATTTTATACGTTACGTTGGAATTTGACATAAAACCGGGAAGTTAACTCGCGTAAATCTGAAAAATGTCATCAAACGCGTTTTGATTTTGGACCACGATTAGTTTACATGTTATATGCATTATTTTATCATAATAAAGTGTTATGTAGGTCACGTTCACTTTCGTTTACGATTTACACGTTTTTCGCGTACGTCGTACGATTTTAGCGTTTTACGTCAAACGGAGACCCGAAAACCCGTAATCTATTCGTGTAAACTTTAGTTATCATACATCTCATATTATAACATCAAAATTTCGTTCATACCCTTTCCTCTTGTCATATTTAGACGCCTAAACCCCAAACCAGACCACCTTGAGCTCAAAATTAATTAAAAGGCATTTTTTTTTGAAATTCTTATGCATGTGACTAGTAAACATAAGATAGTGACATCCCATAAGGTCCTTGTTTACTTGTACAAGTCTTACCATGTGACTCTTACACTTATGTAAGACTTAAGCTAGTGCGTTTGACTACTTAACTAAGCAAACACACATACCTTTGGTGTGTGTTGGTCATATGTACACTACAAGACATACCATAAACCCCTACCATGGTCCTATAAATATCACACTATAACAACTTAAGGTTCACATATCATTTCATTACCTTTTATCTCATCAAATAAATTTCCCATCTTCATTTATCTTGTCCTTGTCTACGGCAAACTACACACATCTTTTGGAGTTTCCATTTCTTTAATTTCTTGCAAGATCCAAGCATACTAGGTTCATTTCTAAGGTTATCTAAGGTGGTTACAAGTATTGATTCATTGATTCAAGGGTTTATTTCAAGATCTAAAAATTAGGGTTTGGTTATTATTGGGGTTTTTTCAAGATCAGTCTTCCTTCATCTTCTCTTATATATCTTATGTGTTCTTCATTTTGTTAGTACTCTTTGAAAGTAATGCTTTTCATTCCGACTTTCATTAATATTTAATTATGTTCTTGCATAGATCTATAAAGTCTATGGTGTTTGTTGTTAATTTTTCAAAAAGAAATGAAAGTAGTATGTCTAAAATTAGGTAACGTTTATAAATCTTTTATGCAAATATTGTGTTTAGGGGTTGAAGCTCAAAGTGATTGTGTGTTAAACTGATTTATGGGGTGAGGATGAGCAAGGTTAAGCATGGTTTTTGTTGTGGATTAGTTGTTTGAATGAGAGTTTATGATCAGCATTAGACTCTATTGTGTAGATTGATGTTATTTTTTGGGAGCATTTACAAAAAATCAATGTTGATGATTGTTTTATTTCGAGGTTTATCAGGGACAATTAAGAATGTTTCATTTAGGCGAGTAGGTAGTGGGGGCTTTTGGAAGTCGTTAGAGTAGATTGATTTATATATATTATACACTAATAAATCAGACTTATAGACGGCCAAGTTTTAGCCAAATGAAACTTGAAACATATTTTTCGGCAAATACTTTAATGTGGGGCTGATGTAAATAGTAAATAAGTTTTCAGACACTTTTGGGGATGATTTGAGCTTTTAAAACATTAGCGAAACATATAGTATCACATATTTATTTATAGGATTATTAGGAAATGTCTTTAACATATTTTAGGGATAGCGTTAAGGTTTTTAAAAATAGTATGTTTAGTGAATATTAGCAAGATAGACTTGGTAGTTAACGTTTTAGGGTTTTAGTGTTGTTAGGGAAATTGGATTTTGCAATTATAGGGGATAGTATTACGTCTCGAACTAAAAACGTTTTAAAATAGGGATACTTACTAAAATAGTAATTTTGGTTAAACGCCCAAAATTAACGAAAATATTTATTAATTTTTTTAGATAACGGTTTTGTCAATTAAGCCAAAGCTCTAACAACATGGATGACTTTTTTATCTTATAATATCACTTCGTACAAGTTTCCGTATATCTTCCTTCTTTCTAAGCAGCGTCTTGATTTAGGTGACAAGAATGACCTCTTGGACATTATTCTCTCATTGATTATTATCTTTCCTTTGCTAAAGTGAGTTCATAGCCCCACGTTTACTATTTCCTACATTCACAACTTTGGCGGTGAGAACATTGCTTGTTTTTAAATAAGGTTACAGTGACTTTTCTTCTATGTTACCTTTTCCTGTTTCAGTGTTGCCTATAGTTACGAATTGACCACTAATGCCTGATCTATAATTAAACGTTAATTTCATAACAGGTCACGTTCTAATTTAAGTGTGCGCGAATGTTGTATAATAGATCTTATTGGGAATAATTATCCCTATCGGGTAAGTGCGCTTCCTCAGATTAGGGTGAACAAAAAAAAACGGATTTTTACCATGTCGGATTTCTACTAGGTGATCATTATTGGTCAAGAATCTCCTAGGGCAGTTAATTTCTTGATTGGCATATAATATGCCTCTTTGAATTGAGCCTCATTGTCATGAGCTTAAAGCAACAGTAAATATGTAACACCACCATTTTTACATATATAGCAGCGAAAACTAATCTGGGGTATTACTTTATGGATTCACAATCATAATCATAGAAATCGACTTAAAAAAGAGACGGTTTATAAGAAAAGATTTGTTATCATTTATTTCAAATCAGAGTTTTTACTAAAAGTTAGGTCCCAAAATTAGTTTACTATGTGAATAATAAAAGCTTTTTTGCCATCTTCGAGTCACAATTGCCACTCCGTGTGTTATTTTGCTCCAATAAACTAAGATAAAAATGCTAAAAAGTCAACAAAAGGTCTGAGTGAAAATTCATAAGGTTTGATAAACAGTCTTGATATACAAGTTATAGGTAATATTGTACAAACACATTTATTCATGAAAATGTTATTGTTATGATCTTGGTGTCAAGTATTATATTCCAGTTAATTTCGTAATAATTTGCAACGAATGCAATTATATAGTAAAGTGTATTAATGGCGTTATTGTCTTGTTGGTCTGTGTGGTCTTGTCTGGTTTAGTTAGTCTAGTCTTTGCTTATGGCCACAAACTGATAGTGTATATCTATTATACCAAATGATGTGTATATTATAATATATAGAGAGTGAGAGGATAATGGCCGTCGTGTAGGTAAGTGCAACTATAACTATGAAATTCAAAATATTGTATGTTTGGATATCCATATCGGCTAAACTATCAAACAAGATTCGTTCAATCCCGATAAGATCTATCCCATCAATATTGGTGCACCCTAATGTGATTAAAGGTTCTGATAATGAGGGACTTTTGGCATATTGTAACTTAGAATGTAGATGTTGATATGTTTAGGATTAGGCATTTAACTTGTAAAAACAATTGTATCTCCTGGTTTAAGCATGTATAAGTCTTTGGAAAGTGATCACATTGTTTTATAGATAAACGAGTATGTAAAAGAGTTGTAACAAGCATGTATCCCCTTCTGCGGGTTTATAAAAAATGTAAATAATATAAAGGCGAGTTATGAACTTCATCCTGGTAGAGTAAGATGTAATAAATATTCTGAAATGGAAAGCTGACTGACCTTATCACAAATCTTAACCAGGGAATGTTGATATTAATAAAATGTTTAGTAAAATGCCACGTCACGCAACCTGAGTAAATAGGTTGAGTCTTAGGAAGATTGTACTCTAAAACTTTAGTTTAGAGTTTTGATTTGAATTGAAGAGTTTGGAAATATTGTATCACCGTTCGGGCATTCATAATTCTGAAGTTTTCAGTAAACGTGTTGAGGAGCCTAGGGCACTCTTAAATCGTAAAACCCAACATCTCTGGCAGAACGTCATAATACCAAGATGTAATCTTAATATGAAGCTCCACCTAGTATTGTGATATGATACTAATACCGGTTTTAAGAGTTTTTATCAATTTCTGGAAATGTTAAGTACGAGATGCATTAACTAAAGTTATTTTCTTGTAAGGTTTTAACATTGATTTTATTACTTTTTCCATAAATGTTAAATTTAGACCTAGGGTTTGGAAATTGCTAAGTAGGACCCCTAGGTGTGCATTTTTACGACTTTGGTCCTTTAACTTGAAAGTTTTACCATAGTATAACCTTGGAATTTAATAGTAAAATAATAGAACCCTATAGTTATAAATTTTGATAATTGACATATTCAGCCTTCTTGTTATATAATTTCAGAAAAGTATACGATATATACCCCTTGCATGGGATTATAATTTTACAAAACATGGTCCAAATTGCTATGCATGCGTTTTTATACATTTTCAATTGACATTTATAAGTTATAATAAACGAAATTATGTCATTTTATTGCAACACAAGTTTAATATAAAGAATCGTATAAGCTTGGAAGCAATAACGGGTCTCAAATTAGGGTTTCAAAACGTAAACGACACGGGTTTTTAGTTCTAAATTCCTTCATTAATTCATTAAAGATAGTTTTTTTAACATTAATTGGCTTGTAGGATAGATTATAACCAATATTTAACACATTATAACATTTAGTTTTAAAAAAAAACGCGAAATTAGGGTTTCGGGTGTACGGTTTTGGATCAAAATAGAAAATGAGCATGAATTGAGTTATGAAACTTTAACAAGAGTATATTTAGGATCATATGAACATTATAAGGGTGTATTAGCATAAGTAGAACATTCAAAACCTAGGTTTGACCTTCAATGATCAAAAATGGTGGAAAGAGGTCATTTCGGGTAGTATTTCCACTCGTACGCCTTGTATCTTGTTCCCGGGGCTTCAAATCTTCAAAGCTTTACTTCTTGAACGTCTTTTATGATCCTAGGATCATATGGGAGCAAAGTATTGCTGCCTTATGGGTTTGAGAAAGAAGAGATGTGGTGAAAATTAGAATGGAGACATAAGGTCCCTATTTATACTAGTTTGAGACCAAGGAGGTTAAGTAACACTTATGATCTGTTCATGGACATGTGGAGGGTCTAGTAGGTGATGTGTGGGAGCTATGGTGTGAGTTGTATGAGCTAGGATTGTAGGTTGATGGTGTGGACACCCTAGACAGATGCCGCGGTTGTTATGGTTTAAAAGAGACTCATGTGGCTTGGTTTTTGACCAAGGAAAGGTATAAGGAGGTGGGTAATCTGCTTAAGGGTTTCTAGAAGGAGTTTATGCAAGTTCCTTGCACATGGTTAGGGCTAAAATGGGTTAAAGAAGCTAAAAATGGGGTGTGGGTCTGTTTTGGACTTGGCATGGTTTTCACAAGTTTTCAAGCTTTTATTTCATGTGTACTTGATTAAGGATAGCTAATATATGTAGCCAAGGTCTGATATAGGAAGGATTAGCAAAGATTAGCAATTGGTTTGGGTTAAAACGGGTTAGAATTGAAGAAATGGGGTCACGGGTCCAACTAGGGCTCGTTTAGGGTTTTCTTGACTTTCTTTGCTTATAATTCGAATATTATTGATTGGGAAGGATGGAATACTGATCATTGGACTTATATAAAGGATTATCAATGAGGTTTGATCGTTGGTTTAAGTTAAAATGGGTCAAAATTGAAAGAATAAGCTGTGGGTTAGATTAGGGTTTATATTGGATTCATTAGGGTTTTCTAGGCTTTGTAATTCTTGTATATTGTCAAAGTAATGATGTATAATGATGGATAATGGTTTGTAAACTCATTTTATGGGTTTACAATGACTCTTGATTGCTTACTTGAGAATAAAGTGGTTAGAAACGAGAAAACGGGTCAAAATCACAATTAGGGCACAATTAGGGTTTTCTGGATTCGTTTCTTGTATAATTGAAGTAGAATGATGAAATGATAATGGATTATGATTGAGAATGTTGTAATTTATGTTATTATAACTTATTTAAGTATTGGTTTAAGTTTACAATGGATAAAAATGAAGAAACGAGTCATAGTGTAGTATTTAGCTAGGGTTAGGGTTTCTAACTTGGATTTATTGTAATTTCATGGAATGAGGATGAATATGGATTGTAAATGAAGTGTATGACTTGATTTTAACTTGTACTTGATGGATTGTACAAGATTCTTAGGAAAATGGAGGTAAAATGGCTATTTTGGATATTGTGCGTTAATAACTTGTACATTGAGCTTTTAAGGATTTGTTGCTTTGTATTTTGGCTTGGAGGGAGTTTATATTTCAAATGAGATGTTATATTACTTGTACATATGCTTTAGTATCTTGTACATTCACTTTAGATGTTAACTCTTCATGAAATTAGGGTTTTAGAGGCATACGATAACGGTTTAAAGCCCGTTTAGATATAACGTTGTGAATGGTACATTATAGGAATAATGTACTTTGTAATGATGATAGAATGATATTGACTTGACATGTTATGATGTTTGCTTGACATATATGAAGATAGGATTGCCATAGATAGGTTGCGTGAGCTTGTCTACTTTATTTATAACATACTGAGATATATAAGTAATGTAATAAAGCAAAAAATTTCCCCTTATAATTGTAGTAAAATAGGTTTTGCATTTGATGAAGATTCTTAGGTTGTTATAGTCTCCACTCCTTACCGAAATCTCATCCCGAGATTTAATTGAAAGTTATAGTGGTATTGTTTAGAGATAGGTACTGGGTATGAATTTAGGTTAATCAAGGTCACAAGTCCACGTGTGTGATGCATTTATAATTATGTTGTACACCATAATTATAATTACCTCCTTTCACACGTCTACTTATTTTCAAGATCATACCTCTTGGTGACAGTCAATAGAATTTCTCTAGATTCTGGTAGAATCTGGGTGGATGGAATACGTTGCGCTACTCAGATCGTAAGGAATCGTTATTCATTAACCTTTAAAAGTCAACATCTAATAAGAATGCTATCACAAGTATTTATCAAAATTTTCATACCTAGTGGTATTGAAATCATTTGATATTGCATAGATTCTTGTGTGTTTCCTTGTTATTACGTTGCAGAATATAACAGAGAATTTTAGTATACGAAGATCATGGAATGAGTGATGTTAAGGAATGATTATGAATTTGTAAGAGTGTTGCTAATCATGTGAGATATAGATTTTTGGAATGAATGGATGATGAAGGTAATAATGATAATGTTTAAGTGAAGAAAAGGAAAGTATTTGTACAAACGGATTGAAAGAAACTTGTTTGTACATATGTTATATACTTAAGCCTACTTATTTATAATTAGTCACTTACAAAAAGAAGCGTCCAACTCCTTGTAACTGAGAATTTATAAATTCATAGTTCAGGGATTTATAATTTCCTTATTCAAATGAAGAAGCATTCTAATTCATTTCAATAAGATGATCATAAATCGTCTTACCTAAGCATAAAAACATGATATGGTAATGTGTAGAAAATGATATGATCATGAATGGTTAGATAATATTGAGATGTTGATTGTACTGACGCCCATATAATCGAGGATGAAAATTTATGTTGCAAAGTTATAAGGAGAGTATTTAGAGTTTAAGTATGATAGAATCAACAAATAATGTCGAGTTTTGATACCACCAGATAACAAGATGTAATAGAATTATCTCTTTATTATTTCATAGATAACTTTACATACGAACTTTACATAAGAAA